>JAKOGI010001844.1:30000-157500 GCA_029747015.1 Carnegiea gigantea | reverse complement strand
AAACTAAGACACCAATAAAAATCACAAACAAAACCAAAAACAAACACAAAAATCACCAAAATCAAAATCACAAAAGAAAAGCAAAAAAAAAAAAACAATTCTAAGACAAACCAAACCTCCAAATAACCAAAACCAAAACAAGAAACCACAAATAATCACCAAAACCAAAATACAAACCAAACCAAAACAAAACAAGACCCAAACATACTTAATCACAAAAACCAAAAAGCAAAATAACAAAATAAAGCAGAACAAAAACCACAACCTAACAAAAGAAAACAAAATCAATCAAGACCAAAACAAACATAATCAACCAAAATAAAAACCAAACCAAACCAAACCAAAGATCTGCTAAACACCAACCTAAACCAAAAGAAACCTAAAACAAAACAAAATACAAAAGAAAGAAAAGCTAAATACAAAACAAAAACAAAACCACTAAAACACCAAAAAGGAAAATAAAACACTCATAACTAAAATGAAGCCAATATATTGAACAAAAACAAAGTTAAAGAAAAGAAAAACTCACAAAATGAAGGAAATACTAAAACATAAAAGCAATCCTAGATATCCACAACTAACAAATATTCACAAAATCATAACACAATCAAGGTTAATTATAACTAACACGGCTTAACAAATCTCAAATTGCTCCTCAAGATCGATCACCCATACAATCACAGTCCTAAATAACTACAATTAAGTATGAAAAGAAAAGAAAACAATCCTAAATATCTACAACTACGTATAAAAAGAAAGAAAAGAAATGAAAAAGAGAAGAGAGGAGGGGTGGAACGATTATACCAGGTTGGATACTGATTGTACCCAAACTAAATGCCTCACTTATATGATGCCGAGGAGGACCATCAAGCATCAGTAACTCCATCACAACTCACAAGCTGCTACTCGTATCAAAACCAACCAAGGCTCGTAGTAGCTTATCAAATGATCAGCACATTCCTCGCCAAAATGCAAGTAGTCAGAAATAAGAGGTAGAGCCTAAACAAAGTGTGTAAATACAATGCAACTCAAGGCTCTCTTGAGCTTATCAAAGCTCTTACCCCAATCAGAAAAGAGATGTGTATATGCAAAATCAGATGCACTAGTCAATGGCCTAACAAAGATGTAACTATATGAATGAATAAACAATCAAGAATAATCTGAATGACTAAAATGAAACACAACATCTCTAAAAGGGGAGGGAAGAGGACCGAGGCAAGGCCAATCAACGGAATTATGAAAATTAAAGCTCAAAGGACAGCCTAAAGTCAAGTCCTTTACCTCAAAGTGATCCTCGAGTCTATCTACGTCAATATCATCAAGAGTCTAATCTAAACAAGGATTGTCAAGCACAAAAGTCTCAGACTCTACAAAAATAAACATGGGGAGGGTCTAAAGAAGAAGGAAGAAAAAAGGGAAAGGGAGAAGAAAGGGGTGAAATGGGAGGGATGGGGGATAAGTCAGGGAAAGACGCATTAGAAAATGGATCAATAAGCTCAATGTAAGGTGAAACCTCACTGAACTCCACATTAGAAGGCTCAACAAGAGAATGCTCCTCAGAAAAGGTATCCTTTAACTCAACTAATATGCCACACTGATCATCATGGCTAGCATCAGTCTCAAAACCATCTCCCTCCTCAAGCTCTCCTAAGGAAGCCAAGGAAAGAGACGAGTCATGAACAATCAGAGTATCCTCAGGGTGGTTAGTAACTGTGCTAAACTCTAGGGAGGATGCAACTGCTAAAGGAGATGCGGGATCACTTGAAACCTCAAGGTCATCAGTAGCTATATCATCATAATAATCATGCTCTAAAGGAATAGGTGTCTTACTCCTAACACCAAAGTCCTCACAAGTCCTAAGGTCAGTCTTGAGTAAACTTTGTAAGTAAATCTCCCTATTAAAGGCAACCAATGCCTCTAATATGCATGGTCTACCATGCAATGGATAAGTATTAATATCATGGTCAAAGGAATCAAACAATAATCACATGAAAAAAGAGCATATGGAGTATGAGAGTGCTCATAAGATAACCTCACTCTAACTCTCAAATAAAGATATAGCATGCATCACATAAATGGGAAAGGGGCAACTATAGGCCTCTCTAGCATTGTCATACTCTCATTTATCATGAGCCAAATACTCAAAGAAATCCCAAATCTCACCAGGAGTCTTAGTGAATAAACAACCCAAACCCCCAGGGTACATAATCTTAACATGACCCCCATATTCATCATTAAGACCCTCAAAGATCAGTTGGCAAATTTCCTATTTCTGAAAACAATAATTAACACATTGAATACAAAATTCATTCAGTCTATTCAGATATCGCCAAAATACTTCATGCTCAAATTGAGGGAAATAGAAACTTGCCATTTTGATTTTAAATTTTTCGAGTTTTTCAATTTTTAACTTTTCTAATGGTTTTGGATTTTGGAAATTTTCAAGAAATGAACTAAGTCAAGCAGCATTAATAATGAAATAAACAAAGTAAAATAATACATATGCAACTAATGGAAAAGTAGCCAAGAAAAGGAACATGCGACCTAATCTCATGCTATCATCCCTGGCAACGGCACCAAAAACTTGTATGATAATTTTGAGTATAAAATAAATGCCGCAAGTATACAACTATCATTATAGCACTTGAAGGTCGTCTCCTCAGGGATGAGGATGGGATCATGCCACAGTCGACTAAAAATATTCTAAGCAGAATTAAACTATCCTAGACAATGAATAGGCAAAATTAATCAATATAAATACAAGTCATGAATTGATCTCATCTAATTAAGCTACAACAGACTAAACTAAAGGATTGAGCTAGACCATATGAATAATGCTAAAAGCGATGGAAAACTAAAACATTAGGTGAAAGAAATATCTACTCTAAACAAACAAGGAAACAAACCAAAAACAAACCAAGGGATAAGAGAATCAAAAATGCTACTTGAATAATTTCCAGACTAACCAAATAAAAAACTAAAACATGGAATTAAAAATTCAGCACCAAAAGAAACGAAGAGCCGGGAAAATTGAGGTGGGGCATCCCTGCCTCCTTACACCTTTGATTATCTACAGCCCATCATCAAATTACCACAATCGAATGAATCACAACAATGAAGAAAAGGAGAAATAGCAGAGGCAAGATGAATCCATGGGCATCCTAGCACACAGCTCGACCCAGGAGTAGGGGATGGGAAATCTTAGATGTTCCGGCAAAGAACCACCCATAAACACACTTCAAAGTCTAGTAAATATGGCAAAATCACCATTGTCATAGCTTCAGCAGAATGAACAATAGGGGAGGAGGGAAAATCGAAATTCCAAAATTACTAATACTCAAATTGCTACTGTTCGAATTACTTATAATCAAAATTTCTAAAAACAAGAAGGGGAAAGCTGAAAACATATCTAAAACCGCAATCCAAACAAATGACATGAAAAGAAAACCCTAAATTGCTGATACTCAAATTAAACTAACTGAAAACCTAAAATTAAACTTAAAAATGTAAAACTAAAACCTAAATGATACCTAGCTACGCCGCAACCTCCATTTATAGCCTTCTTTCAATCTCGTCCCTTAAATTCATACAAGGTGGACGGTGCTGATGGGGATGGCTGGTGCTATGTGACTGGCGATGCGTGTGATGCGCTAGTGGGTGAGGATGGTGGAGTGGAGGTGAATGAAGATGAGGGTTGATGCTAGTGTGTGATGGAGAGATCGAGAGAGAGAGAGAGAGAGAAAGAGATGGGAATGATGAGGATATCGAATAACCAGAAAGAGAAGAGGGGCATGTATGGATAATGAATACTTATTCTTACCTATTCTCATCTAACCCTATCACTTATCTCTTAAACAAAGTATAAAATTGCACAATTAACAGTCGAGAGAGAGAGAGTAAAGATGAATATGAGAAGGAAAGCATAGGATGAGCAGCACTAGTAGAGTTTATTTATATTATACAAGATGGTAATTTTTTTAAACGATCAAGATTTGCCACAAGCCTAATTTAATTTGTGGAGTTTCATATAAGTCAACCATCCAAATTTTCATAAGTTAATATGAGCCCCTAATTTATACTTTTTTTTTAAAATTAGAGTAACAAACTATGCCTTAAAACTAAGAGGGTCTTTTGCAGTTACAGAGGAACTATAATTCCATCTACCTACCCAACTGTTAAGATTTGAAATTGTGAAAGAATTTATCGTTATTGCTAAAGTCATTTTACCAATAGTGATTTCAAAAAAACATTTGTTTGCTCATATGCCATATGGGTAGATTGTAAGTCAACATGAGCCCCTTTTTAAAAAAAAATCAAAATGACAAACTATGCCTTACAACTGAGAGGGTCTTTTGTAATTACAGAGATACTATAATTCCATTCACCCAGCTAGCGGTTAAGATTTAAAATTGTTAAAGAATTTTATCATTATAATATTGGCAAAGTAATTTTAACAATAGTGGTAAAAAAAAGTTTGTTTGCTCAGACACCATATGGGTAGTTGTAACTACTAACATGTGATTTAGCCTTATCTTTTTTTATTAGAACAAGATCCTAAGTCACTTAGGTAGATGTTTGGACTTCCTTACTTATTAGATACCCTTGAGTAATGTTACAATATTTCAAACGTTGAGTAAAATTACTTATGATTAGGTGGTAATGCACATAAAAAAAATACCCTAAAACTTCATATGTGATGAAGTCCTACAGACTTTTGCATGCAAGTTTATTAATGTTCGTGGTTAGTCGAATGGAAAAACTGAAAAAAGAAGTTTTGGACACCAATAATTCCATGTTTGGAGTTTTGGATGAAAATAAACTAACCTTTAAATTTAGCACTCAGCATGTTGATCTTTGGGAATGTTTATTCTTAATATACCAACTTCACGTCAACAAGACTTTGATTGATCGATTTTATTGCACGGTAGCTTATTAACCACTGTGAGTGATGGCGCTAGAAAAGTGAATGAAAATGTACTATAAGTGTGTGATAAGCGAGTTACTAGGCCTCAAATCAGTAATTAAAAGCATCTAATAACTCAATTTTAAATATCGATAAAATGAATACCCCAAAATTAAGGATGCCATGAAGTAGGACGCCATGAAGTAGTAGCTTATTTATCACTAGTGGATAGAGGTGTTGGAAAAACTAAAGGGGGACACACCATTCCCACATAATAAATAAGCTATAATTCATCAAATTGGTAAGTCCAACTCAAAATATTATTGACTTAATTACGGTATATTAAAAATAATTACTCTCAAAGATTTTTATTTTGGACACTCATTTTAAAAGTTAGATTATTCACGTCCAAAAGTTTCAAAGGTAGAATTATTAACGTACAAAAACATAAAAACTTTCCACGTTTGGTTTGGAAAGAATTATACTCCACAGAAACTTCACCAACGCCCAAGGGTAATGCAAAAAATAACAAACCGTCGCCTGAGAGATTCGAACTCTCGCGGGGAAACCCCATGTACTTAGCAGGCACACGCTTTAACCCCTCGGCCAAAGCGACAAACTGATAGTGTCAAAAAGTAACAGATCGTCGCCTGAGAGATTTGAACTCTCGTGGAGAAACCCCATGTACTTAGCAGGCACACGCCTTAACCACTCGGCCAAAGCGACGAACTGATAGTGCTGTTCAACAAAATATTATTTAACAATATAGCCATTGGAAGGAGAAAGTTTGTAAAATGGGTGGTGGACAAGCTACCTTGCTGCTGCTGCGATCGTGAGGACCAAATGGCGATGGCGACGGCGGTGGGGGTAGTCTAACGGCGAGAGATCGGCAGATACTGGCGGCGGTCAATACGGGAGCATCAAGTCTCTCTTTAATGGGTTCTACCTTCATAGTTCTATGTTATCTTCTCTTCAAGGACCTCCACAAGTTCTCCTTCAAGCTCGTCTTCTCTCTCTCTCTCTCTCTCTCTCTCTCTCTCTCTCTCTCTCTCTTCTGCAGGCTATGGATCTAGAGATTTATTTGATTTCAATATTTTAGATGCTTCTTCCCTCTTTGTTTGGCAATGGTGCCAATTTCACATCTAGTTTGGATTCCAACTTTCTCATTGTTAGTCGCAACCCAAACCCATGAAAGAAAGGCGAAACTGGCACTCTTTTTTTTGGGGGGGTTTTTGGGGGGGTGTTAATGCGAGATGGCCAAACCACAAATGCCATTAAGGGCAAACATAAGAGTGCAACTCAAAAAGTACTCCAGCTAGAAGAGGCACTTCGTATTGCTTGTGAAGAAGAATAAAAACTTCGGAGTGACATTAAAGCCAAATTGTCATTAGTGACCACCACCAAGAAGCAAGTCATTGAGAAGAAACAAGCTCTTGATAACCTTGAAGCCGTACCCACTTTGTCTCAAGCAGCGACTGAGAAGTTAACGAAACATGAGCACGATGTCCTAGAGTTGCAACTCTCACTAAACCCTGATAACTGGAAGAGCGCTGTTTGATTAGGTTGCTTAGCTTATTGCACTTGCACTTGGATTGTTCATGTTAGTGAACTCTTGATACTCTTTATGTAATAGTAATAGTTTTGCCATTTCTTCTTCTCTTTCTTATGTTTCATCTGACTGAGCTTGCTAATTTTATTCACCAAGCTACCTACATACTCAAGAAAGTTCTAATTTTTTAATGAGATCAAGTCATAATGTAGTTCAACCAATTGTGCTTCAATTATTTGTTTTACCATTCAAAGTTTATACTCTTGTGGGCCAGGAGTAGTACAAGATTTTTTATTTTTTTTTTGGTAAGCACTTTAGGCTCATACTTAGGAGCTTATAACCAACTTTCTCCTTCTATGTTGACGATCTTGTAGGCACAATTCGAGTAGACTTCACGAACAACATAGGGTCGTCCCATTTAGGGGTGAACTTGCTCCCTATCCTATGCGTCATGATGACCGGCCTTCTTACTGTGAGCACTTGATCCCCAACCTGGAACGAGCGAGGTCGAACGTTTTTGTTGAACGCTCATGACAGATGCGCTTGATAACACTTCAGTTTTTGTTGCGCTTGAAGCCTTTTCTCATCGAAAGACTCCAACTCTGCTAGACAGTGTTTGTGATTTTCGTCCTCACTTAAGCCTTCTAGTATAGCGATGCGAAGCGATGGGATTTAAATTTCCAAAGGCAAGACAACCTCTACACCAAACACAAGCGCGTAAGGAGTTGACTGCGTTGGTGTTTTCTAGGTGGATCAATAAGCCCAAAGTGCTGTTCCTAGTCTTTCATGCCAATCCCGCTTGGATTTTGCCACCACCTTTATTTAATAAGTTGCATAATGTTTGTTAAACACTTTTGCTAGGCCATTTGCAGGCACATAGTACATTGAAGACTTATGCTGAGCGAACTTAAATTTCTAACAAAGGCTAGTCATTAGCTTGTTGAAGAATGGTTTGCCATTGTCAGTGATGATGTATCGAGGCACACCATATCGGTAGATGATGTGTGTTCGAATAAAATCGACAACATTCTCCTTCTTGACTTCTTTTAATGCGATTGCCTCCTCCCACTTAGAGAAATAATCGATGGCTGCAAGAATGCATAAATGACCAGCTGAAGACTTAGGAATGAGGAGTCCTACGACATCAAGTCCCCACGCCTCAAAAGGCCAGGATGCTACGGTTGGGTAAAGTGGTTCTGGGGGTTGGTGAATGAAGTTGGCGTGAAACTGGCACGCGTTGCACCTTTTTGCAAAGTCAATGCAATCATGCACCATGGTGAGCCAGTAATAGCTCATTCTTTTGTTGCGATCATACAATTTAGGCACAGACTGATGTGCGCCACACACCCCTGAGTGAGCTTTCTCCATTACTTACTGTGCTTCCTCTTCGCCTAAGTACCTTAACCAAAGACCAAGGAAGGAGCGTTGATAGAGGGTATCATTGTAATAAAGAAAACATGGTGCGTGCCTTTGGATTTTCGTCTTGTGTCTAGCATCATTTAGCAGCTTCCCGTGCTTTAGATAATCAATCAGCGAGTGACACCAATCTTCTTTTTCCATCTCATAAACATAGACTGCATTAACTCCTTGGACGAATTCATCTTCTGATGGTGTGACTACCCACTTACTGCAAACTAGAATTGTTATATCCTCCTTTGCCCCCAATGCCAAAGTGGCTGCAAGATTTGCGAACGCATCAGCCATCTTGTTGGCACTCCTAGGAATGTGCTGCAACTTGACTGTATCTAGCTTATCTAAGATTTGGAGGGCCTGTGTGTGATATGGGATCAAATCCTTTTTCTTAATCTTGTACTCCTCGAGAAGTTGATTGATGACTCATTCTGAATCGCCGGACACATCTAAGTCTTTAATGCCTATCTCTACGGCCATTAGAAGGCCCAAGATAAGTGGCTGATATTCAGCCATGTTATTGGAGCACAACTGGGTCAACGCAAATGACTATAGGAGGATGTGTTTATTGGGAAATGAGCACTACCCCTGCTTCAGCGCCATCTTGTCGTGCCGCACCATCAAAGTACATTTCTCACGGGGGAAGAATGTCTACGACAAATACTTCTTCACTAGGTAGATCATCGCCTAGCTCCCACTCGTCAGGAACTGGGTGATCTGCTAGGAAGTCTGCTAATACATGCCCTTTAACAGCCTTTTATGGTATGTAGACGAGGTCATATTGTTCTAAGATAACATCCCAATTAGCTAACCGTCCACTCAGAACCGGTCTAGACAAGATATACTTGATTGGGTTAGCCTTAGAGATGACCCGTGCTGTGTGAACTTGCATGTAATGCCTCAACTTCTGCACAGTGAACATGAGAGCCAAACATATCTTTTCGATTGGAGAGTAATTTAATTCAGCCCTGACCAAGGTTCGAGGTAGTAAAAAGCTCTCCCTTTGCCTTCCTCATTTTCTTAGCATACATAATGCCCTTAGTGATCTTTCTTGGGCCGCAATGTACAGTTTCAAAGGCTTGCCGGGAATTAGAGCTCCTAGCACCAGTGGACTTGATAAATATTTGTTGATACTTTTAAAAGCATTCCTGCATGATTCATACCATTCAAAAGGTGCCCCTTTCTTCATGAGGTGGCTAAAAGGGTAACAATGACCGGCCAAGTTTGATATGAACCTCCTAATATACGCTAACCGCCCCTGTAAACCGTGAAGCTCCTTACGGTTCTTAGGCTCGGGCATGTCTTAAATGGCTTTAACTTTAGCTTGTTCAATTTTAATACCTCGACGTCAGATGATAAAGCCTAAGAATTTGCCATAAGTAACACCAAATGCACACTTAAGTGGATTCATCTTGAGTTGACATCTTCGTAATCTCTCGAAGATTTGTTGGAGATCATGCAAGTGGTCTAGTCTCTTTCTTGACTTGACCACTAGATCGTCAACGTAGCACTTCACCATCTTATGTAGCATGTCCTCAAAGATGGTTTGCATCGCCCTTTAGCATGTGGCTCTAGCGTTTTTCAAGCCGAAGGGCATCACCTTGTAGCAGAAGATGCCTTTAGGTGTGCGAAAAGCTATAGCTTCCTGATCTTCTAGCGCAATTTAAACTTGATTGTATCGTGCTGTGCAATCCATAGAGGATAGAGCTTCATGTCCTGTTATAGAATCATGAGTTCCGTCATAGGCGGTGGAAAATCATCTTTGGGGCAAGCATCATTGAGACCCCGAAAATCCACACAAACACACAGTTGGCCATTCTTTTCCCTTACAGTGACAATGTCTGCACTCCATATTGGATACTTGACTTCGCGAATGAATCTCACCTCTATGGGTTTATTGACCTCCCTTTCAATTTCTGGTGCTAACTCTAGTCAGAAGCATCGTTGGGGTTGTTTCTTAGGTGAAATGCCTTTTTTGATAGACAAGCGATGGATTGCGACTTTTGGGTCTAACCCGGGCATTTCTTTATAACTCCAAGGAAACACGTCTTTGTACTATGATAGGAGATCAAAATACTCCTTTTCCTCTTTAGGCGTAAGCAATGAGCTCACGTGGATGGGGCGAGGCTCCTCACTAGGCCCAAGATTCAACTCTTTGAGTTCATCTACTGTGGCTTGCTCCCCATCTTCTAGAGTCTTAGGGGTTTCCTTGAGTTCTATTTCAACATTCGAGTCATCAACTTATCGAATTGTGATGTGATTGGAGGAAGCTATGGCCAGTGAAAACTATTGTGCATCTCTTGACTCTCAGTGAACCCTCTGTCTTCACATCTAGTGTCCATAAGCATTTCATACTAGAAGGAATAGCACTTTCGACTTTATTTATTTCGCCAACATATCTAAAACCGCAATCCAAACAGATGACATGAAAAGAAAACCCTAAATTGCTGATACTCAAATTAAACTAACTGAAAACCTAGAATTAAACCTAAAAATGTAAAACTAAAACCTAAATGATACCTACCTACACTGCAACCTCCATTTATAACTTTCTTTCAATCTCGTCCCTTGAATTCATGCGAGGTGGACAGTGCTGAGGAGGTCGGCTGGCGCTATGTGACTAGCAATGTGTGTGATGTGCTGGTGGGTGGGGATGGTGGTGTGGAGGTGCATAAAGATGAGGGTTGATGCTAGTGTGATGGTGAGATCGAGAGGGGGAGAGAGAGAGAGCGAGAGAGAGAGAGAGATGGGAATGATGTGGATGTCGAACACCAGAAAGAGAAGAGGGGGATGTAGGGGGTCTGGGGTTTTTGGGGTTTGTTCGTGTGCGTGTGAGCCGAGAGAGGAGAGAGAAAGGAGTTTATGGGGTAGGTCGTCACGTGATAGGCGCGTGAGGGGGCTGGGGGTTTTTATTTAATTTTCTTTTTTTATTCTTTTTGTTGATGGATGAAAGGGGTTGAGCTGATTCTTGGGCCGTTGCTTCAATCCATATTTCATGGCCCGAAATTTCATTTTCCAACAATTTCTTAATATTTTTTGATTTTTCTGCAAAATAAAAAAACACAAATAAAAAATCTAACTAATACTTATTTTGAGCATAAAATCATAGGTTAAGGGGGATAAAATTGTATGATTTTTGAGCTAAATAAAAATCATCAATTAAACCTAGGGTATGGGGAATTGAATATAAAAGGGGCATTACGAGGTTGAGTTGATCATCTTTATCATTCCTCCTCATCCTCTCTCTCTCTCTCTTTCTCTCCCCCTCTCTCTCCCCTTCTTCTTCTTCTTCTTCCATTGAGTTTCCTTTCATTCCTCTTTTAAAAAAATTATTTTAAATTTGTAATGATAATAGAACATAAATAATAGTGGAATTAGAATTATTCCCTGAGTTTAGCATTTGTTTTCATTTGTACGTACTCCCCTTAATAATTTTCTCCCATACATAAGTTGCTATAAGTTCTGCAATTTCTTTTTGTTTTTGTTTAACTTTATTTGCAATTATTGTTTAGTTTCATAACAACTATTGATCCATACTTTTACATTCTAAATATTTTTATTTCATGTTTCTTTTCTCAACCATAATTTTTCTAAAGGAATCTCATTCATGATTAAATGAAATCAAAATTTTATTACAATTAATTAAATCTTCTCAATACATAATCATGAACCCAAGAATGCTATAAACAACAAAATTATAGTGAAGTTTAATTAAAAACATAAAATTCAAAAAGCATGTGCAAAGCACGGGTCTATAACTAGTACTACCTTATTACTGTGGTCTATTTGTATTGGATGACCTCGTAGCATATATCGCATTGTTCATTTTGTTGTGTTTACCATCACTATACATTAAAAATTCTACTTTTTCAGCGATAAATTTTTCCCTAAATTATTTTATAAATCATGCTAATTTATGCTCCAAAAATAGTTCAGAGACATTTTTTTATTATTTTAAAAATGTCAATGCCACTTATGGATAATAAATACTTGTTCTTATCTATTCTCATATGACCCTATCACTTATCTCTCAAACAAAGTGTAAAATTGCACAATTAACAGTCAAGAGAGAGAGAGTAAAGACGAATATGAGAAGGAAAGCATAAGATGAGTAGCACTAGTAGAGTGTATCTATATTATACAAGATGGTAATTTTTTTTTAAACGATCAAGATTTGCCACAAGCCTAATTTAATTTGTGGAGTTTCATATAACTCAACCTTCCAAATTTTTCATAAGTTAATATGAGCCCCTGATTTATACTATTGTTTTTTTTTTTAAAAAAAAAATCAGAATAACAAATCATACCTTAAAACTAAAAGGGTCTTTTGCAGTTATAGAGGAACTATAATTCCATCTACCCACCCAACTGTTAAGGTTTGAAATTGTGAAAGAATTTATCGTTATTGCTGAAGTCATTTTACCAATAGTGGTTAAAAAAAAAGTTTGTTTGCTCATATGCCATACAGGTAGATTGCAAGTAAACATGAGCCCCCTTTTTAAAAAAAAAAAAATCAAAATGACAAACTATGCCTTAAAACTGAGAGGGTCTTTTGTAATTACAGAGATATTATAATTCCGTCCACCCACCTACCGGTTAAGATTTAAAATTGTTAACGAATTTATCATTATAGTATTGGCAAAATAATTTTAACAATAGCGGTAAAAAAAAGTTTGCTTGCTCAGACGCCCTATGGGTAGATTGTAACTACTAACATGTGATTTGGCCTCGTCTTTTTTTTATTAGAATAAGATCCTAAGTCACTTAGGTAGATGTTTGAACGTCCTTACTTATTGCATACCCTTGAGTAAGTTATAATATTTCAAACGTTGAGTAAAATTACTTATGATTAGGTGGTGATGCACATTAAAAAAAATACCCTAAAACTTCAGATGTGATGAAGTCCTACAGACTTTTGCATGCAAGTTTATTGATGTTTGTGGTTAGTCTAATGGAAAAACTGAAAAAAGAAGTTTTGGATAAGATGAGTAGCACTAGTAGAGTGTATCTATATTATACAAGATGGTAATTTTTTTTTAACGATCAAGATTTGCCACAAGCCTAATTTAATTTGTGGAGTTTCATATAACTCAACCTTCCAAAATTTTTCATAAGTTAATATGAGCCCCTGATTTATACTATTGTTTTTTTTTAAAAAAAAAATCAGAATAACAAATCATACCTTAAAACTAAAAGGGTCTTTTGCAGTTATAGAGGAACTATAATTCCATCTACCCACCCAACTGTTAAGGTTTGAAATTGTGAAAGAATTTATCGTTATTGCTGAAGTCTTTTACCAATAGTGTTAAAAAAAAAAGTTTGTTTGCTCATATGCCATACAGGTAGATTGCAAGTAAACATGAAGCCCCCTTTTTTAAAAAAAAAATAATCAAAATGACAAACTATGCCTTAAAACTGAGAGGGTCTTTTGTAATTACAGAGATATTATAATTCCGTCCACCCACCTACCGGTTAAGATTTAAAATTGTTAACAAATTTATCATTATAGTATTGGCAAAATAATTTTAACAATAGCGGTAAAAAAAAGTTTGCTTGCTCAGACGCCCTATGGGTAGATTGTAACTACTAACATGTGATTTGGCCTCGTCTTTTTTTTATTAGAATAAGATCCTAAGTCACTTAGGTAGATGTTTGAACGTCCTTACTTATTCCATACCCTTGAGTAAGTTATAATATTTCAAACGTTGAGTAAAATTACTTATGATTAGGTGGTGATGCACATTAAAAAAAATACCCTAAAACTTCAGATGTGATGAAGTCCTACAGACTTTTGCATGCAAGTTTATTGATGTTTGTGGTTAGTCTAATGGAAAAACTGAAAAAAGAAGTTTTGGATAAGATGAGTAGCACTAGTAGAGTGTATCTATATTATACAAGATGGTAATTTTTTTTTAAACGATCAAGATTTGCCACAAGCCTAATTTAATTTGTGGAGTTTCATATAACTCAACCTTCCAAATTTTTCATAAGTTAATATGAGCCCCTGATTTATACTATTGTTTTTTTTAAAAAAAAAAATCAGAATAACAAATCATACCTTAAAACTAAAAGGGTCTTTTGCAGTTATAGAGGAACTATAATTCCATCTACCCACCCAACTGTTAAGGTTTGAAATTGTGAAAGAATTTATCGTTATTGCTGAAGTCGTTTCACCAATAGTGGTTAAAAAAAAAGTTTGTTTGCTCATATGCCATACAGGTAGATTGCAAGTAAACATGAGCCCCCCTTTTTTAAAAAAAAATAATCAAAATGACAAACTATGCCTTAAAACTGAGAGGGTCTTTTGTAATTACAGAGATATTATAATTCCGTCCACCCACCTACCGTTAAGATTTAAAATTGTTAACGAATTTATCATTATAGTATTGGCAAAATAATTTTAACAATAGCGGTAAAAAAAAGTTTGCTTGCTCAGACGCCCTATGGGTAGATTGTAACTACTAAACATGTGATTTGGCCTCGTCTTTTTTTTATTAGAATAAGATCCTAAGTCACTTAGGTAGATGTTTGAACGTCCTTACTTATTCCATACCCTTGAGTAAGTTATAATATTTCAAACGTTGAGTAAAATTACTTATGATTAGGTGGTGATGCACATTAAAAAAAATACCCTAAAACTTCAGATGTGATGAAGTCCTACAGACTTTTGCATGCAAGTTTATTGATGTTTGTGGTTAGTCTAATGGAAAAACTGAAAAAAGAAGTTTTGGATAAGATGAGTAGCACTAGTAGAGTGTATCTATATTATACAAGATGGTAATTTTTTTTTAAACGATCAAGATTTGCCACAAGCCTAATTTAATTTGTGGAGTTTCATATAACTCAACCTTCCAAATTTTTCATAAGTTAATATGAGCCCCTGATTTATACTATTGTTTTTTTAAAAAAAAAAAATCAGAATAACAAATCATACCTTAAAACTAAAAGGGTCTTTTGCAGTTATAGAGGAACTATAATTCCATCTACCCACCCAACTGTTAAGGTTTGAAATTGTGAAAGAATTTATCGTTATTGCTGAAGTCATTTTACCAATAGTGGTTAAAAAAAAGTTTGTTTGCTCATATGCCATACAGGTAGATTGCAAGTAAACATGAGCCCCCTTTTTTAAAAAAAAAATAATCAAAATGACAAACTATGCCTTAAAACTGAGAGGGTCTTTTGTAATTACAGAGATATTATAATTCCGTCCACCCACCTACCGGTTAAGATTTAAAATTGTTAACGAATTTATCATTATAGTATTGGCAAAATAATTTTAACAATAGCGGTAAAAAAAAGTTTGCTTGCTCAGACGCCCTATGGGTAGATTGTAACTACTAACATGTGATTTGGCCTCGTCTTTTTTTTATTAGAATAAGATCCTAAGTCACTTAGGTAGATGTTTGAACGTCCTTACTTATTGCATACCCTTGAGTAAGTTATAATATTTCAAACGTTGAGTAAAATTACTTATGATTAGGTGGTGATGCACATTAAAAAAAATACCCTAAAACTTCAGATGTGATGAAGTCCTACAGACTTTTGCATGCAAGTTTATTGATGTTTGTGGTTAGTCTAATGGAAAAACTGAAAAAAGAAGTTTTGGATAAGATGAGTAGCACTAGTAGAGTGTATCTATATTATACAAGATGGTAATTTTTTTTTTAAACGATCAGATTTGCCACAAGCCTAATTTAATTTGTGGAGTTTCATATAACTCAACCTTCCAATTTTTCATAAGTTAATATGAGCCCCTGATTTATACTATTGTTTTTTTTTAAAAAAAAAAAAATCAGAATAACAAATCATACCTTAAACTAAAGGGTCTTTTGCAGTTATAGAGGAACTATAATTCCTCTACCCACCCAACTGTTAAGGTTTGAAATTGTGAAAGAATTTATCGTTATTGCTGAAGTCCATTTTACCAATAGTGGTTAAAAAAAAAGTTTGTTTGCTCATATGCCATACAGGTAGATTGCAAGTAAACATGAGCCCCCTTTTTTAAAAAAAAATATCAAAATGACAACTATACCTTAAAACTGAGAGGGTCTTTTGTAATTACAGAGATATTATAATTCCGTCCACCCACCTACCGGTTAAGATTTAAAATTGTTAACGAATTTATCATTATAGTATTGGCAAAATAATTTTAACAATAGCGGTAAAAAAAAGTTTTTGCTTGCTCAACGCCCTATGGGTAGATTGTAACTACTAACATGTGATTTGGCCTCGTCTTTTTTTTATTAGAATAGATCCTAAGTCACTTAGGTAGATGTTTGAACGTCCTTACTTATTGCATACCCTTGAGTAAGTTATAATATTCAAACGTTGAGTAAAATTACTTATGATTAGGTGGTGATGCACATTAAAAAAAATACCCTAAAACTTCAGATGTGATGAAGTCCTACAGACTTTTGCATGCAAGTTTATTGATGTTTGTGGTTAGTCTAATGGAAAAACTGAAAAAGAAGTTTTGGATAAGATGAGTAGCACTAGTAGAGTGTATCTATATTATACAAGATGGTAATTTTTTTTTTAAACGATCAAGATTTGCCACAAGCCTAATTTAATTTGTGGAGTTTCATATAACTCAACCTTCCAAATTTTTCATAAGTTAATATGAGCCCCTGATTTATACTATTGTTTTTTTAAAAAAAAAAAATCAGAATAACAAATCATACCTTAAAACTAAAAGGGTCTTTTGCAGTTATAGAGGAACTATAATTCCATCTACCCACCCAACTGTTAAGGTTTGAAATTGTGAAAGAATTTATCGTTATTGCTGAAGTCATTTTACCAATAGTGGTTAAAAAAAAGTTTGTTTGCTCATATGCCATACAGGTAGATTGCAAGTAAACATGAGCCCCCTTTTTTAAAAAAAAAATAATCAAAATGACAAACTATGCCTTAAAACTGAGAGGGTCTTTTGTAATTACAGAGATATTATAATTCCGTCCACCCACCTACCGGTTAAGATTTAAAATTGTTAACGAATTTATCATTATAGTATTGGCAAAATAATTTTAACAATAGCGGTAAAAAAAAGTTTGCTTGCTCAGACGCCCTATGGGTAGATTGTAACTACTAACATGTGATTTGGCCTCGTTTTTTTTTTATTAGAATAAGATCCTAAGTCACTTAGGTAGATGTTTGAACGTCCTTACTTATTACATACCCTTGAGTAAGTTATAATATTTCAAACGTTGAGTAAAATTACTTATGATTAGGTGGTAATGCACATTAAAAAAAATACCCTAAAACTTCAGATGTGATGAAGTCCTACAGACTTTTGCATGCAAGTTTATTGATGTTTGTGGTTAGTCTAATGGAAAAACTGAAAAAAGAAGTTTTGGATACCAATAATTCCATGTTTGGGGTTTTGGATGAAAATAAACTAACCTTTAAATTTAGCGCTTAGTATGTTGATCGTTGGGAATATTTATTCTTAATATACCAACTTCAAGTCAACAAGACTTTGACTAACCGATTTTATTGCACCGTGGCTTATTAACCATTGTGAGTGATGGCGCTAGAAAAGTGAATGAAAATACTATAAGTGTGTGATAAGCGAGTTACTAGGCCTCAAATCAATAATTAAAAGCATCTAATAACTCAATTTTAAATATCGACAAAATAAATACCCCAAAATTAAGGATGTCATGAAGTAGTAGCTTATTTATCACTAGTCGACAGAGATGTTGGAAAAACTAAAGGGGGACATACCATTCCCATATAATGAATAAACTATAAGTCATCAAATCGGTAAGTCCAACTCAAAACATTATTGACTTAATTGCGGTATATTAAAAATAATTACTCTCTAAGATTTTTATGTTGGACACTCATTTTAAAAGTTAGATTATTCTCGTCCAAAAGTTTCAAAGATAGAATTATTGACGTACAAAAACATAAAAACTTTCCACGTTGGTTTGGAAAGAATTATACCCCGCAAAAACTTCGCTAAAGCCCAAGGGTAATGCAAAAAATAACAAACCGTCGCCTGAGAGATTCGAACTCTCGCGGGGAAACCCCATGTACTTAGCAGGCACACGCCTTAACCACTCGGCCAAAGCGACGAACTGATAGTGCTGTCCGACAAAATTTATTTAAGAGTACAGCCATGGGAAGGAGAAAGTTTGTACAAGACGGGTGGTGAAGCTACCTTGCTGCTGCTGGGATCGTGAGGACCAAACCGACGCGCTAGAAAAGTGAATGAAAATACTATAAGTGTGTGATAAGCGAGTTACTAGGCCTCAAATCAATAATTAAAAGCATCTAATAACTCAATTTTAAATATCGACAAAATAAATACCCCAAAATTAAGGATGTCATGAAGTAGTAGCTTATTTATCACTAGTCGACAGAGATGTTGGAAAAACTAAAGGGGGACATACCATTCCCATATAATGAATAAACTATAAGTCATCAAATCGGTAAGTCCAACTCAAAACATTATTGACTTAATTGCGGTATATTAAAAATAATTACTCTCTAAGATTTTTATGTTGGACACTCATTTTAAAAGTTAGATTATTCTCGTCCAAAAGTTTCAAAGATAGAATTATTGACGTACAAAAACATAAAAACTTTCCACGTTGGTTTGGAAAGAATTATACCCCGCAAAAACTTCGCTAAAGCCCAAGGGTAATGCAAAAAATAACAAACCGTCGCCTGAGAGATTCGAACTCTCGCGGGGAAACCCCATGTACTTAGCAGGCACACGCCTTAACCACTCGGCCAAAGCGACGAACTGATAGTGCTGTCCGACAAAATTTATTTAAGAGTACAGCCATGGGAAGGAGAAAGTTTGTAAAACGGGTGGTGGACAAGCTACCTTGCTGCTGCTGGGATCGTGAGGACCAAATGGCGACGGCGACGGCGACGGCGGCGGGTGGGAGTCTGACGGCGAGGGATCGGCAGATACTGGCGGCGGTGAATACTGGAGCATCAAGTCTCTCTTTAATGGGTTCTACCTTCATAGTTCTATGCTATCTTCTCTTCAAGGACCTCCGCAAGTTCTCCTTCAAGCTCGTCTTTTTTCTCGCTCTTTCTGTAAGTCTCTCTCTCTCTCTCTCTCTCTCTCTTCTCCAGGGTATGGATCTAGAGATTTATTTGATTGCGACATCTTACATGCTTCTTCCCTCTTTGTTTGCCAATTTCACGTCTAGTTTGGATTCCAACTTTCTCATTGTTAGTCGCAACCCAAACCCATGAAAGAAAGGCGAAACTGGCACTCTTTTTTTGGGTTTTTTTTTTTTGGGGGGGGGGGGGGTGGGGTTTAATGCGAGATGGCCAAACCTCAAATGCCATGCAAACGGTTAGTTGGTTTGGATTGACATTTTTTTTTCTTTTTTGGGATTTAAGCAATTGCCAGTTGCTGGACATTAACTCAGCATGATGGAACACCTAACATGATCTTTTACGAGGCTTTCTTTGATTTCCTACTCTTTTTCTGTTGGTATCCTGCGTTAACAGAAGTTTATATCCAACATGGGTAGCATCTTTGTTGTTTACCCATAACCAGCACTGTGGTCCAAGGTACATTTCCATGTTTAATGGTCAAGCATAGCTTCCTAGCTTACAAGTTAAGAATTTGTCGGGGTTTAATCTCCCTCTAAACCATAACCATATTTCAGGAAGATCCATATCTTGGCAGTTTGAAAGGCAACAGTGCAAAGTATCCAACATGAGGACATAATTTGTTGCTATCATGGATAAGGGGTGTATCTGTTGGTGTTGATTGTGCAGTGTCTGAATTTATGGGAGCTGAAGAGGTGATAATAAAGGAAACTATACGAGGCCAAGAGTGCTAACCACACAAGGACTGGGAAATGGCCATGGTAATACCTAGTCCAGGTGTGTGTACGAAAGTGCTTGGACATTGGCTGGGGGTGCATTTGGTTTCCAAAGATGGCA
The DNA here is from genome assembly GCA_029747015.1 of Carnegiea gigantea. Taxonomy (NCBI): domain Eukaryota; kingdom Viridiplantae; phylum Streptophyta; class Magnoliopsida; order Caryophyllales; family Cactaceae; genus Carnegiea; species Carnegiea gigantea. The sequence goes on along the minus strand of JAKOGI010001844.1, from coordinate 137,722 downwards.
TTTGAGTTATATGTAAGTGTTGAATAGTTGGATTAGTGATTCTCCAGTTTTGATGCTGGGAAGAATTTTGTCCCAATATAAAAGCATGGTGTAAATTCTGCTGTTTGGCTGAAGGTTTGCAGAAGGGTGAGTCAGCACAATCTCTTGAAACGTGGTGTTTCCTCTTATAAAAGAAGGGGGCACCTAACAACTACTTGTGATACAATACAATCTTGTCCAAGTATGATTGGTGGTGGAATACGTGGGCTATATCAGTTCATCCATCAGCTGCGAGTGGATCAGGTCGATTATGAGTGATCATTTCATAATATGTGGAGCAAACTCATAGTGCCAAATTTTCAATTAATTAGTCCCAAAAAAACATAAATTGGAGTTTTTGATGCTTAATTTGCGCAAATAGCTAATCAGAAACTCTTGGATTCAAATTTGAGTATCTTAGTATGAAAAGAAACCTAAGAGGGCCATCTTAGTGGTAGTGTATCATATATAAGGTAAGGGAAACTGCACACAATCTAGGAATTAAAAATCATAGCTTGCTGTACTTATCATAATTTCTTGCTTCTATGACATGTAGCTAAGTTGGAGATTATAGAGAACAAAATGATAACAGAGAACAAGAAGCTACTCGTTTGTGGCCTTCATAATCTTTGTTCAGACATATGTGTATATCAGATACGACGGGTCATAGCTCATCAAAATTTTACATGCTAGCATGATCTCTCTCTTTTATGTACATCTATCTATCTATCCATCTATCTATCTATCCATCCATCCATCCATCCGGCTGGCTGGCTGTCTGTCTGAGCATGCTTATAAGCTATTGAATTACCCTACCCATTGCTAATTGATTTTGGATTGGAACCTCACTTGAGTTATCTGCATAGGTCGCTTGTGTTAAAGGCCCGATTAATATATAAAAATTTAACATGTTGCCAAAACCCTTTCTTCCTAATTTTCATCAAGATCTGAATTTTAAGACTCTGCAACCTTATCCAGTCCCTTTCCCCAAATGTAAGAGCGCAGATGCAACCAATCCTTTCGGATCTCTCGTGGTGAATGCTGTCTCTGACTCTTGACTCTTGTGTGGGAGTATCGTGGTGAGAATTTGCCATACGCTTTCAGAATATTCTGTGAACTACATTGCAACAATTGTGGGACAGGATCGTTTTATAGCTTTGGGTTCTTGACCTTAGGAATCAGGACAGTCATGAGATTGGAAAAATAAAGCGAGTACGCCTTCTGGGCTGGAAATGTTTCTGGGCTGTACCTAGTTCAAGGAATTTGGGAGTTTCTCTCCATTGAACTTTATCTTTAAGTGATTGTCTACTTCTCTAGTCACTCATTTCTCCATGATCGTGGCAAGATGAATATTTGACAGTGTAGACAATAACAAAAAGTTTCATAAGACACCTAACATCTCTCTTAATGCATGCCAAGTATAACTTTCATGAAAGACATGCTCAATTTGATTCCAATTGTTTCTAAATAAAGAAAGCAGTACTTATCCCCATCTTAAGCCATCAATGTCCACCTTGTGATGCTACATCACCTTAGCGGGGCACCTGATTTTTTTAATTTCTTGCTTTGAAAGATGTATGTACTGTCTTTCTTCCATCTAAGTTCAAATTAGATGTTTGCAACTGCTTTTTAGGAGCTTCCTGGTGTTGAGTTTTCCACACTGCTGCTGACATAGTGCTTAAAATTGCAGGATATGCTTTGCAGCTTTTTCAACATTATTGGGTATGTAGCAGTCTGTAAACATTTCATTTCCTGTCAATTGACTTCACTATGTTATTAACTGAGTGCATCCTCTTCATGTAGTGATCCATCTACAGGATTCTTTTGTTATGCGCAAGGCTACAGTACTCACTTTTTCTGCGTTGCATCCTTCCTATGGACAACTACTATAGCTTTTACTCTTCACCGGACTGTCGTGCAGCACAAGACTGATGTTGAAGATCTGGAGCCTGTTTTCCACCTATACGTCTGGGGTAGGCGTTGGCTGTTGATATTGATTCTCATGAAAACATGCTCTATTTTTTCTTGTCCTGATATTCCCAGTAAATGACGTTGCACACGTGTAGGAATGACAAGTTTGGTGCTGTCTTGTTTGGCCCACAAAATTAACTCAAATTCTTATGTGTGCTAGGAACTTCGTTGGTGATGACTATCATGCGATCCATTGGCAATCACCACAGTCATATACGTGTATGGTGTTGGTCCCAAGCTGGCCTTGCAGGAAAGGCAAGTATAAAACCAATCTAGTTCTATTGGTTTGGCATGTCGATTTCTTTTCTTAATACTTTCCTGCTCTGTTTGGTTTTGCTTTTAAATAAATTTATTGAATGCGCTCACAAATTTGGGAAAATTTGATGGATATGCCCACACAGTCAGGACATGTTCTTCCCATTTCTCATCCGAACTCCACAATCATCACAGTCCCTTCATTGTTTTGCGGGCTCGCATGATTCTGATTTCTGACTTTCTGATACATGGAGAGGATAATGGAATATAAAGATGGGGAATATTCATACCTTTAGTCTTGTGCTGAAAATGTTAACTTTAGGCTCAACATGAAATAACCATCAGCCCTCCCTTTTGACTGACATTGTCAGCAGGAAATATTTTTGGCGGGCAGAAGATGTGAAAAGAGATTATTTATGCATTTGGAAATATGTTTAGCTGTATTCTCAATTTCAGTTTTACGTACATATATCATTTGCCTTGATTTTCTTCAAAAGTCAGAATCAGGTTTTACACCCTAAAGTTAAGAATTGCATGATTCACGAACTGTCTAAGCATTTTCATGTTGTATTTAAATCAATCCTTTGGCATGCAATTTATTAGTTGCAATCTCAATCTTGGTTGTGCAAGTAGATGACATGGACAAAGAATGGGTAGACCATGCGTGCATTTTCTTCTATGAGCATCCTGCCATAGCACATGAAAGCGTTCTTCGGTGTCAATCCTATGGAGTCAAGTGGTCCCCACTTCAGGGACCTGACATAGACGTGTGGAAAATTTTCTTGATTTTGGATCCCTTTCCCTCTGTTATTCCTTTTTATTGTTAGGTCTATTTGCTAGGAGACTTTTTTTTCTCCCTATAAAATTGAGCTTGTAATGCTACTGTTGTCCCTAAGTCCACCCAAGTGGTCCTCTCAATTATGGACCCTACTCGTTGATTTGCAAGGTATGTGTCCTCCTTGTTTGTTTAGGATCCAGGAAATTTCATCTTCACTTGGTGTAGAAATAGGGAAACAGGACAATGTAAGTTCAGATAATCATATCTTAGGTCTATGTACACGCTATTCATTTTTAATTTTGTGAACTCGTCTGCAGGTTGTTCACTTCGCGACATTTTATGTGCCCCTCTGGGGTGCAATTCTTTATAATGGTTTGACATATCTTCAAGTGATCCGCATGCTGAAAAATGCCACTCGGGTACGTACTATCTACCCTTCTCTCATACCAGCAAGTGCTGGTTTCCTTGCAGCCAACCAGGGCAACTTTTTCATGCTGGTTTTTAGAATCATATTCAATCTGAATGTTGAAAAGCATATTCTGAAATTTTCAGATGGCAGCAGGCATGTCAGACCGTGCACACCAATTTGATGGTAGAGCAGACATGAGGGTAAGCTGTATTCTTCTTAAGAAGTTCATAATCTGTTAGAGGATTGATTCTTTCAATTTTTAGGGGTAAGGAGTTCATTGTATGGCATTGCTGCCTTTGCTTTGGCCATTGCCATAGTTTGTATTCTTTGCAGTACCTCATCATAGGCTGTTGTTTCTGTTTTGGGTCTATATCTGAATAATACTAATAAAATTGGTATGACTGCCTCTAATTTTGTGCATTATTCTCAATCTTCTATTAACCTTTCAATTTTCTTTTCTGTGGGCGTCTTCATTTCAGTATCCTATTCCAACCTAAGTAGGCTATGGAGGTAGGTGGAGGTACCCTCTAAGCTTCTGTTTAGGTTTTATTTGTCCTTTTGCAGTGCTGAAAGTGCCGGAATAATTGCCTATTTAGTATTGATTAATTTTGTGTTGGATCACACACATAAAATTCTATGACGTTCAAATCTCAACTTTGAAGATGCTCCCCAGAATGTGTGGTTCTGATTAGTTGGTTTTCTTTGGCTTTTTCTTAAGCTGAAGTTCGGAATCCAGATTCTTATGTTCAGATCATCAAAAATTGACTGTGATTTTACGCTGGTTGGAGAAATCCCTAGCAATTAAGATTCTTTTTATCTATTCTTAATGCTGACTGGTTCATTTATTTCCTTGTTAACAGGCGTTAAATCGGTGGGGTTATTATCCACTTATCCTTATTGGCTCGTGGGCTTTTGGCACCATAAACCGTATTCATGACTTTATTGAACCGGGACATAAAATCTTTTGGCTTTCTTTTCTTGATGTTGGGACTGCTGCACTAATGGTAAGTTTTGCAATGTAGATATCTTACTTGATGTAAATAAAGTATTCATGTTGCCATATGAATATTCTCGTCCATAGCTTGTGAGTTATCACCAATTGTTTTTACTCCTTAAAAACCTCTGAAAGGAATTTTGTGGAACGCGTAGAAATAGATACCTGCAGGGTAAAGGGTGCAGGTTGTGGTTATTGTTGATGTCAATATTCTCATACATGATGTGTTGATTAATCCTGTATCATATCCTCAATCACTATGTATGGATTTACTTACTTGTGGTCTCTGTCCAGCTATTCTGCAGTCTTCAGTAGTTCTGTCATTTTCAGTCAGACGCCATTTTCAGTCAGATATACTCACCTAAGTTATAATAACATCTGCTTTGATTATTGGATCAAGAGCAGTGGTAAGAAAAAGCATCCAACATCACAAGAAATAGAAACTTTTTCTAGTCCAATTTAATTTATTCCAATGATCAACAATTTGTTTTGTCTTCGTTAAATGTTGTAACCAATCAAGCCACCTTTCCAAATGGTAATAAAACCATGCATTTTTATTGCTATTATTGCATCCGTCTTGTGTGTAGCAAATGAGGCATGATTTAGGTAAACCCTAAACAACAGACTAGTTGAATACTAGAAGAAACTACACCCTAATAATTGTCTGCAGGGGTGTGCAGTTCTGTCCAGTACCTAGTCCATGGAAGAAGCATACATGATGCAACTTTGTTCCATTAGTGAATTTCTAATTCAGATCGTGAATTCTTGAAGCAGTGACTTGAGCCTGGCAGTGATGTGCTTTAACTTGAAACACAATCCCCATGGACCCCATCCTACTCCTCAGAGAGTCGGAGACCTGAAAAGATAGAAGTGTCTCTTGCTTATTGTGCAAATCGTTTATTGGGTCCCAGTTTGTGCAAGAATGAATGAGACACTGGTTGCTATAGTCATATGCCTGATGGCAATGAGGAAAAATGGAAGCTTAGTTAAAATGAAACATATAGGAAATATTCTAGTATTAGAATATCTTTATTTTGATATTTTATGTGCTTTTTTTTGTATGCATACAAGTCTAGGGAATTTTTGGGAAGAGTCAAAATAAGGTTATTAGGAGTATTTTAGTTAGATACTTGGATGTAGTTTCTTATCCTAGTTAGGATAGTTTTGGTAGTTTCCTGTTAGCTTTGTAAATGATTACTATAGCGAAATGATATCTCTCGGATCATTATGTGCATTGATGATTGATTAATGAAGTGAGATTATAAGTGATTGTTGCTTTGTCTTCCTCTTTCTTACCTATGTGCTTCTCTACTTTCTATATCCCTTCTCCCTCCTTCCCTATATTCTCGTGTTCTGCTCTCTGAATGCTCTCCAGTCTCCCCTTTTCCCCTGATCTCCGTAGTCTTCTATAATCCAATCTATAGCATGGTGTGTGTATGCTTGTTAGACACTGATTCATCTATTGTTTGTTGTTTGCTTGTCAGGGCCTGTTCAACTCAATAGCATATGGTCTCAACTCTTCGGTGAGGCGAGCTATTTATGAGAGATTAGATCTGTAAGTCAGGGTAACTGCTATATTTTGCTCACAGTGTGGTGGTATCTTAAAACTAATTTCCATGGCGGACGTGCTGTAATGCTCTGTGTTGATTTAAGAATGTCTTATCGTGAAAGCTGACCCATCCATTACTCTAGGGTCTCACCTAGGGCAGGTTAAGGTGAGGTGTGGCAACCCTTTTTTCTTTTTGGGGGGGGGGGGGGAGGGGTTGAGCGTTGTAAATTGTAATCATAGCAGTTGTACACGACGATGACATTATAGACAGGGTGTTTTAATTGGCGCTCTAGATTTGAAAGGTTTTGACTCCCTACTTATCAAATATAGTAGCCAGTAGGGACAATTTAGTGATAAATTTTGCTTTGGTCAACTATGTTCGAAAGTTAAAGAATTGTCTGGAGTTACTGTTTCAACATATCCTGGAAAGTGGTTTTGCTGCGTTTGTGGGATATCATCGTATGTTTTTGTTGAGAGCTGCAGCTTACCAAGTGGCTTTGGTGAAATGTTTAGCCAGAATGTTTTTTAAACCAAACATCATGAGCAATCAGTGCCATATTAATTTGGTTCTGCATCCTCTAACTTGGACCGTTCATTCCCTATTGTAATGGTACTTGTGTCCAATTGGATTGGAGAAACCCATAAGACATAGTGTTTTGTTGCTTAATGTAAGAAAGATGACATGACATCGACATCAACATCAACATCAACATCAACCACCCAATATGATTCCTGCTTATTTGGAAAACCAGAGAAAGTCTGTTTTCGCCAATAACAGCAATAAAGACGATCTCATTGAAGCAGGGTATAGGGAGATGTAGATGTAGTTAGTCATAACATTATAAGCGAAGAGGCTATTTCTAAGATACTCCAAAAGACCTTTGAAGAATAGTTTTGAATAGTTAAAAAACATTTTGGAAATACGTTACACATGAATTAAATGAGAAACAAAATATAAACATGAAGAGATGGACAGAGGTAGTGATGTTAAAAAGTACTAAAGACATGAGAAATAGTACTGTCAGAGATGCACTAAGTTCTATAGGCATGGGAGAACATGCAAGGGAATAAACATGTAGTGAGCTGGCGTTAATACAGCTGACATTAATGAGTTCTAAAGGAATGCAAAATAAAGACTATGCATGCAAACCTAATAAAAGAAAAAACATTGCATGGTAAGAGTTCGAAAGTGATGAATAAATGACTGGTGCTTTATGAAGGGATAAAAAGAACCTCATCTAAGATCTATAATCCTAGTCCTAACGCTCGAGCCACACCAACTCTTATCATGGGCCATGTCTGCAGTAAGTTCCATATGCATCTTGTCTTGTTTGATGACTCCCTCTAAGTTTTCCTTAGTTTTTTCTTGTTCTCTTTACGATCCATTAAGGTAAGCTTCTCGTAGTTCTTCATGGACCACAGTGCATCTGGTTGTCTCTTCTTATGGATCCAAACCATATGGACCTTGCTTCCTACATCTTATCTAAATAAGACTATTCCTGTTTTGTGACTTTTTGATCACTTTATTTCTTGTCCTTTTCCCCAAAAAAAAAAAATCCGAAGATGCATTACAATTTATGGTGCCCTCATTATATGAACATGTATATTCTCTTAATGACCCAACAATCTGCTCTATTGGGATTGTTTTTAAGCAACCATGTTGTAGAATATTCCCTTCAGTTTAAGTGTTAAACGGAACATTGTTGTCACATAAAACTCTAGAAGTGTCCAATTTTAGGCACCTTGCTTGCATATCAGCACTAATTTAGTTATAAGCCTCTTTCATTACCTTGCATGACCAACCCTGGATATTTGAACTGGTGTCATTGGCATAGTATAAGCTTCGACAGTGACTTCCTACCTGCTTCCTCAGACCTTTTTTTTTTTTTTTTGGTTGGATAAGTCCTGCTTCCTCAAACTTGTATTCAATATACTTCATGTAGCACCTGCTCAACCTATAACCTCCACTATTTCCGAGTTGCAGTGCACTCTTTTTCTAGTGTGATCAATAAGGACGTGAAAGGAAATGTTGTACATCAAGGCACATTGTCTTGAATCCTTCTAGTATGCTTCCTACCAGGTATCCTGGCAGTAGTCATTTGTCCTTTCATTAATAGCTTTAATAACTTGAATACATGCCTTAATCAGCTTCTTCATCTCCAAGCTATTCCACAGGACTTCTCTAGGTGCTTTATCATAGGATAAAGGCCTTCTGTAAGTTAACAAATAGCATCTGCAAATCCCCCCCCCCCCCAATCCTCTGTGCGTGTGTGTCTTCTCGTGAATGAATTTTTTTTCTTTGCATAAAACCAAATTGATTATCCAAGATGGTCAAATCCCTGCTTAACCACTTTTCCAAGGATGGCATTCATATTGGGGTCAAACCAAGCGCCTATAATGTAATTGGAAACCCGACCCAAAGCCGTCCTATTTATCAAAAATGCCAAACTGTCTAACCAAAACCTGATGCACTTATTTTGGCTTGGATTTGAACTGACCTACTTAGGGCCTGTTCTTTTCATAGGTAAATTGGGGTGGGTAAAAGGGTGAAATAGGTTGAGGTAGGTTGAGGTAGGTTGAAGTGGGTTGAAGTGGGTTGAATTTTTTTTATATGATAAATTGAACTTGGTTAAAATAGTGGAAGTGGGTTGAAGTAGGTTGAAGTGGGTTGAGATTGGTATTTTAGAATTAACCCACGAAAAGAACAAGGCCTTACTATGACTTTTAGTTTGGAAGAAAATGGCCACGGATCTAGATGCTAAGAGAGCATAGCCTATGTTATGATTAAAAATTTAGAAATTGGTTATATGAAGAGGTACAGCCACAAATATGGCTTCTCCTAGCAATGTACTCTTTATTTTTACGGGTCAGCTGCTACAATTGCTGACAAAATGTTTACAATAATTCTAACATTGTGGATGTAAAATTGCTTTATCTGACACTACTTTAATGCCTACTTGCTTTGTTGTCAAGTGCCAACTCCATCCTACTCTTCACTATGTAACATGTAAAACTGAAGTTATCTGTGAAACCAAAAGGCAAAGAGCTGAATACTGTTCAAATACATAATCAAGTTGTGCATAATTCACAAGCTACATATTCAATAACAAAGTTAAGGGAAATGGATTGGTATTCTATTTTTGGTGCGCTACACTTTCAAAAATTTCATTCGGAGGTTAGTGTGGAAATAAAGATACATTCCAGAAGTAACATTGATTAATTTAACTTTAAAGAAATTAGCTTTATTTAATTATTTCCATACTATCCTTCAAATGGAATTTTCAAAAGTAAAAGCGCACCAAACGAAATTTCCGCAAAGTTACTTAGGATCATGTTGGATTTAGGTTGGATCATGCCAAACTCAAACCTGAGCTTATGCAATGATCAGGTTAGGTGGTCGACCAAAAGTTGACCTTGACCCGTTTACCCTCTACCGCAGTATTTCTAATTTTGTGTGATTTGTTTTGGATCTTAGCATGTCCATCCAGCGGTCTGTGCCACCCCCTTCTTTTTTTAAATTATCCTTTCTGAGAGTTTCTTAGTATTTAGTAGTTTCAACCTATATGATTGCCACACTTTGAATATCTCCTTTTTATTTGTACGATAGGATCACAGTTCAAAGATCTTGCGAATTACATTAGACAACCTCTTTTATCAAGCAATCCTTGTTCCTATGTTTTCCCATACTCCAATAAGAACATGGTGTTGGCTATCTGCCTTCACGTTCTTCATGTTTTGTGATGTATCTTCAACTCTTTGGTCATAGAATGATAGAAGTCATAGAACCTAAAATTTTGACAATTTATGGGCTTTGGCACATTAATCTGAACTTTAACTGCAATAATCTGAACCTCAGAAATTGCATGCTGCATACCAACTATAAGGGTAATACTTTCATTGTACTTTTTCTGGATTTAGACCACTTTTTCTGCTGGTAAATAAAATATCTAACTAGTTTTAGTAACCATTTTAGTGTTGTAACTGATACGTAGGCAACTAGTCTTAAATGTCATTTGTTTTGGCGGAAAAGTTGCTCTCAACCTGGGTATAGTATACAGAAAACAATGCCCCTCATAGTTGGGTATGTGGGATGCTAATTTTGAAGTATGGATTATGATGGTCAGAACATTCAAAGTTCAAATTAATAGCATTCAATTGACTTTTTTAGAATGCCCTAGTTTATTGAGCTGAAAATATTCCCATATTAATTTCCTGCTTTTTAGAGTGTTGGGAGAAACCAACAAGAAAACTCATTTCAGGGAAATCTGGGGCGAGAGTTGAAAAAATCCGGACCAATGTATTATGTATCCTGTAGAGGAAAAAATGAATAACTAAATCTCGGAAGGATGATCCTCCAAACATATTGAATTTCGACGTGGCCGCCCTGTTATCTAGTTCGAGAGTTTTCAACCCTTGTGCATTGCATTTCTTGTGCTTGATAATATATGTGCAGTATTCCTTATTTAGTTCCGTTTTCTTTTTCTCTCCCCTGTAGCTTCATGTTAATTTTCCCTGTGATTTTGTATATGTATCCCTCCCCTTGCCCTTGTATATCTGCCTGTGTTTTAGCTTTTGCTTTTAGATGTGTTTTTGATATCCTTGTACCTGACCAAAATTGTTTTTGTGAGCCCCCCCCCCCCCCCCCCCAAAAAAAAAAAAAGCAGCCTCTTTGCTTGCTTGTTAGGTTAATGTTAATGTACATCGGGACATCATCAATTCTTGTACTAGCAAGTTCATCATTTGGATTTTTTTTTTTTAATGACATTTTAGGAAGACGGATTATGGGTCTTAACTCTATACCTGCACATACTGGTCATGCTCATTTCTTCTATGTTAGCAACTAGCCACTATTAAAAGCACCTTTTGTATTGTGGTTTCTACGTTGTGGTCTAACTATTGTTAATTCTGTGAAAATGATCAGATTCTGGCCTGAGAGGCTCAGAAGATGGACACTGCCAGTCCAAAGTTCAAAATTTTCCGGGCCACAACAAGAAAGTGAATTAGTCCCCCTCAAAATTCAAGAACAGAGGCAATAGATTAAATGCCTCCATTGTATTCCCTTTGAATGTGGAACATTGAAGGATGCAGTCAGCATCAACATTTAAATTTTCAGAACAGGGAGGGGTAGCAGGTGGAGATATGAATAGAGATCTTGGTAGTGGACACCAGTCGAACTGAATTAACGTAAGAGACTTTTCGAGACCGGAATTTCATTTATTATCTTGTAAAGTTGGAAGAGTCTAACTGCCAACCTAGGCCTAGCAGGGATGGAAAAACTTTGTGGGCGGGGTGAATCCCTCATCTACTAGCAAATTGCACTTTCTGATGGTAGGGGATGGAGAATGCCAGAAGTTACTGGGATGGTTTGCCATTTGTTTTATCAGAAAATTGGAGTGGAGCTATGAGCTTTGTGATAAGTGACTGCTTTTTGAATTGAACTGTCTGTTGTAGGAATGTATTAAGCCACTTTTCGACATTTTGGTATGTGTAAACGTTTCTGGAGCTGATTTGTAATCGAGCAGAGCTTGTGATGACAATTATTGATGATTTTCCCCTGTGTAAGTGCGGAGTCACGTAAATCAACTGCTGCTGTTTACTTTTATGCATACAAACAGAAATTATGGATGAAAATTGTTTGATTGATGGGAGTGAATCAATGAATGCATTAAAACTTAAAACTACATGCACGGCATGAAGTCAGACATGAACTCTGCGAATGTGTGATATGAAGCTATTATTATATAATGTTCCTTGTAAAGCTTGATGCCTCTTATCAGGACCTGAAACCAGACGGAGAAAACAGCTCAGTCCAAAGAGAAAAATGCGGAATCCTACCGCAATGTTGTTGTGCGGTGGATTGCCTGCACAGTGGTGTAGATAGTGGAATGTGGACGGGTTAATACACCGCCTGGTGGTTGATGTCGCACCTTAAATGACAAAAACTAGTAGAAGGTATGGTTTCTCAGAATATTTATGTTTAAAAACGTAAAAATTATTTTAATATGGAATGGAAATGCATATGCTATATTAATCCTTCTATTTTTTTCAGGAATGTAAAAATTAGTCGTATTTCAAATTATAAATGTAGAAATATACCTTGGCTTAAGCATTTGCATTTGCATGCCATGTGGTACTTAGAGCATTCCCAACCAGAGTTCCAGTTGAACTCTGCGTCAGTAAAAGTTTCACAATTTTAAAACTTGCATTCCATCACTTCTTCAATCTATGACACTCCAATTTTAATCATCTAATAAAAATATTTATCATGCACTCACCTTATAATGCACAATCTATTTTATAATCATGTAAAAACTATTTACTTACCCAAAAAGGAAAAAAATAAAAAATATATTAAAATAATGCAAAAGTTGCAACACGGGAGACTTACACATACGTTCTCCCCCGTGTGTAACTTTTTATCTTTTCGTTTCATTTTGCGACACGTCATTGTGGGGCCCGCATTTCTATTTTCTCCCTCACGTTGCAAATGCTCTTAGAAATGTCAGGGTCATAGAAATTGATGCACCAAATTTCAGAGTAATTAGGAGTCAACAGTTCTGGTAAAAGCATAAAAGAACGTACTTCACTAAAATTGGACTAAAAAAGGAGAGTTGGCTAGAACAACGTCCACTTTCAGCCACAGCATGCGAATCTCAAACAAGGTTTTTTAAAATTTTTTTTCCCTCTTTTTCCAGCGTTTTTTTTTCTTCGGGGAGCTGAAGACAAGGACCATTTAAGAAAGGTGAGAGAAGAAATCCTTACAAATAAGTGAAGTGCGTATTTCAGTGTGCTGATTTGCATTTTACCAGCTATTTTTTTCCGCTTTAGCAGCTATTTTTTTCCTCACAACGGATATATGGTATGGTCTGCTTGTGGAACGCATTCAACATCCCCAAACAGCCTTCCACATCAAACATCATTATTGACGACAACAAATTTACTCATAATTCAAATGAATTCTAGTAGATACATACATCTAATACACAATTTTAGGGTGAGGGAATGTAGTATAACAAAACCTATGATTACAAGTTTAACCCTAAAACCAAAAAATTTATGGGGGGCAGAGAGGTTTTGTTGCAAAATATTAGATAATGTACATTGAGATCGACTGCCAAAATGTGTTGCTGCTACCACCCATGCAACATACAATGATACACGCCTGGCTCCAGTTTTTACCCTTCTAGCTATCAACATGTTTCTCGTTCATCGCTGTTTTCTTCTTTTTTGTACTTTTTGGTTGATTTCTCCTGAGATGGGACTACATCCGTTTGTTCCTTCTCTTTTTTTTTTTCCCCCATGTACAGATGCACAAGAATGATTGTCACAGTATCATTTCTGCTGTGTTTAAAAAAAAAAAAACCCACCAAAGAAAAAAAAGTACCCGTAGGATATTTCTTACCCTAATTTCAGTATAGCACAACACGAAGCAGGCCTGGCTGTGGTTCAGTGTACTCTAAACCCTCCTCTTCGAGAAGGTAGCGCTGGACAGCAACAGGAAGTCTTGCAGGGGTGCGGGAGCCTTTGGTATGGTGTCCTGTCCCTACACAGATATAAACATAAAATCGTTCCTCGGCTGACCTTGCTGCTTTACTCAGCATGCTCAGCTCATGCCTCAGCATATGAATAGCTTCACTGACATGAAGTCCATGAAGATCTATCATCTTTTCCTGGCCTCTGCCACAACCCTGCTCAGGACTAATCGGGTTTCTGCACAGTACAGTACATAGGTCAGAGCATGCTCAGGCGAGAAATTGAGAATCAAGAGAACAATGACCAACTAGCCACTACTGGGACATTGCAACCTGCTTCCCACCCCTAACAGCGAAAGTGGGGCTTGAAACAATCCAAGTTGATGGCTATCATAACAAATCACGATAAAAGAAAGCAACATTATACTAAGGCAGAGTTTAATAGGGCAAGGAAGACATGCATTCACCCAAGTGCCCTCAAGGCCCCAGCCTCCTGTCTGAATTTAATAGACAAGCAATCTTGTTCCCTAAAACCAGTACATGTTTTTTCGGGGGAGGGGGGGAGGGAAGGATCCTAAGTTTCAGTTTATTTTAGTCAGATTTTCGACAAGGCAGAGGTTGAAGTTTTTTTTGACAAGTATATATCAATAATAGTGATAATAAGGGTTGGACGCAAAGCTAGCATCCTACAAGAGACTACATACAACCAAAATACAAACTATCCACACACTCAACCACATCAAAAAAAGAAGAGCAAATCCTCTCACAATCCCAGAAAAAGAAAGTCTTGATGAAATTATCTTTCAAGCGTCCAAGAGGAGTTTAAACTCCATTGAAGACTCTTCGATTACTTTCCCTCCAAATACTCCAAAAGATCACACGAGGTAACACCATGGCCTTTTCTTCTTCTTCTTCACATTCCTACCAAAGAAACCTCCCAAGCTAGGAGATAGTTCCTAATGGAATTAGAAACAACCCAAGAAACGTCCAAGCAACTGAAAGCAGGTTTCCAAAGAGCCCTAGCAACTCGACAATGAACCAATAAGTGATCTGTAGATTCAGAATCTTCTCTGCACATAAAGCATCTATTCACTAGAATCTTCCCCCTCCTTTGCACATAATGCAGAGGCTGAAGTAAAACATTATGATCATTTTGACAAATTCTTCTCGCTCTTTTCTTTTTAATTTTCAACCACAACAAACCCGTAAGATAAAGAAAAAGCCCAATACCAGGGATACGAAGCACTACCAGGCTACCCATCAGCAGTTGGCACACTTCACACAAGGAGGCTACAACATCCACAATCACACCAGAGTCCCAAAAAATTACTTCTCTTTATAATCTTATGCATGCCTGATCAGAAATTTTGTGTTGTTGCCAACATAAATGGGACAATAGTTAGGACAAAGCAGTGTTCCCATATACATTTTTTAAAATTTATTGCATTGCATATTTTCCCACTCTGATTTGCATGACAACCAATAATAGGACAGGAATCCATTCAATATTCCAAATAAAAATGGATGTTTCATGAACCCACACACCTTTGACGGTAAATAGATTCCTGAGCTTGGTTATGAGCTGCCTTCATCTGCATGTTGTGCAGCTGCCCTTTCACACTTAGTTCCTTAGCTAATGCTTTATTGCCAATAAGGTAAGCTTGACGAGCCTGAGCACAGCATTTGAAAAAATGGCGATATTTGTCAGTCCTTTGACAACATCAGCAATGGCAACATGATTGAGACAGATGCGAGTATGCGACTACTGAACACTGTAACAAAGGTTAAAACAAGGATTCCAATTATGCAATGCATAATGCATGATCATTGAAAGAATGAAAACTGTTCACTTAAGCACATTTTGAGCTGGGGAATATACGACAGACACTAAGTGGATCATGGTTATGTGAATGCAATGACAGGACAGTAGAGCCCAACGATACACATTGTAATTTCAAACATTTCTTCTTACCTCAATCATAAGCAAGCCCCTCCTTTAAAAAAGAGACTGTTTCCATAGAAATACAACAAAAGGCGAACCCAGACACTCGATTCTTTTTTAATGAGTAACCAAAAAGTTACATTAATGGGACAACAAGGGGGTTACACCCACATACAAAAGGGGCAAATTCAAAAATCATCATGTCCTCAGCCTCTCATGCATGATTCTATTTTAAAAATCCAAAAGAGACACCTTTGTGCAAAAAAAAAAGGCACTTGGCTCCAACCACACAACATTCCCAAAAAATAGAGCTTGAAATCCTGAAGGGATAAAGGTTTGCCCTTAAAAATCCGTCGATTCCACCCTTTCCAAATACACCACCACAAAGCCAAAGAAACCAACTTCCAAATCCCAAGAACCCAACTCTGCTTCAATCTCCTCCATACGGACCATACTTCCAAAACAACTTTAACATTAGAAGGTTGAACCCAACGAACCCTCATCAAAGGAGATAAATGCAAAAGCGAAGAAACCAATGACAATGAACAAAGAGGTGGCCCACCGATTCGTCCTCCTCAAGACAAATTGCGCACCTGCTTGCTAATATATCATTTCCAATTTCCTTGACGAGAAACGAAAAATTTCTGAGTTTCCCAAAAATAGCCTCTCCATGTTTCCAGCTGCTGGGGACAAGCAGCAATGGAGCCAAAAGTTAACGTACAAAAATCCGCCACTTCACTAACTCTTTAGAATTTGACAAGTACAATTATTTTTATGGGTGTCCACCCTTGAAAATATCAAGCATTTGTACACAAAATTTTAAACAAATTCCAGGATAACAGTTGGATGCAAAACTAGCATCCTTCAAAAGACTATACACATCCCATATGCAGGTATGCACACTATCCACAAAATCTAAAAGATCAAGAGGAACAAAAGATCCGTTTATCCCAAAAATAGAGAAACTTGATGAAATAATCTTTAAAACATTAAAGCGGCAATCTCCACACCCTCAAGGACTCTCCAATTTCGTTCACACCAAATGCTCCAAAAAATCGTGTGAGGATATAATCTGGCATTCTTCTTTTTAGCATTCTGGGGATGCCATTGATAACGTATTTAAGCATCACACAAAGCCTTCAAATGTCGTGCGGAATCTTTGAAAATCATACTTGTATAATTTGACAGCAATAAAGATAACAAAGATAAGGGTATCTCCCAACTGAGAGAGATTGATTCCTAATGTAGAAGCCTATATGATACCCTTTGGATCACCAGCTATATTTAGAAGAAAATCACAGTTTCTTTTTGTTCATCTTTTTTCTTCAATAGATTGTGACTATATTTTTCCAATTTTCATTATTCTAGATTCCGTTTGGCTTGATCTATCATGTCTATATGTTGCTTGCTCTAAGATGGACTATCTGCAGGAACTTTCCATCTTATGGAGGGAAGATTTCCAATGCTACACTTCTCATGAAGACATCTGAATTATAACAGCACTACACACATCCCCCCCCCCCCCAACCCCGGCCAAAAAAAAAAAGAAAACAAAAACCACTTAAATGAATACATTGCAGATGATGGATTAGATGGATCATCAACTGCACTCAGCTTGATTTTTCAGCCAGCTTAAATAGTAGCTTGTGCAAAATTTAATATAATCCCAAAATCTAAGCACGTGTTTGGCTCGGTGGATCCATTTATTACTCCTTGATCTGGAGTTGAAGTAGGAAAAATGCAAGATCAAGTGCAATTAATTCAAGGAAGAGCCAGAGTAGATTAAGGAATCTAAGGCAATGCATAAGACCATTGCATACATCCATAGAAGATACAGCATAAAACAAAAACATCATCAAGGTCTAACCAAGGAGAAAATTCCAAAAGAACTTACAAGATCGAGCCAACGAAGTATGATATCCAAAACCCTTAACGAGGCAGAAGAAACACCACCAACATAAGCCATTTGAGTATCACCCTCTAGGACTAGCAGTGCCTATTTTCCTCTATGCTCTGAACTTCTAAAGTAGACCGAAGGACCAGGATTTCTTTCGCACTACACTGCAGCAGAATAACGACATGCACGTGTATTACATGTGGTTTAATGAAGCTTGAACATTGATCAAGTTACCAGCTTCTGGAATGTTGTCTTTGATCACTTTCAATTGCTAAGTTTTATCTTCGTTATTAGGTTAGAATTTCACCATTTGAAGTATAATAGCAACTGTTTTAATCACAGACCAAGCTACAAAAGAATAAGGATCACTTTCTCCATGAATAATTACGGACCAGTTTACAACATGATCTATTTCTATCACATTTTTCCTTTGCTCAGCAGCGCTTTTTACTCATTCATAAATTCCCATAATAGATTTTTCCAATTCCGTAGGACTTCTTCATTCCAAGTGATTTCTAGCCGTACGCCTTCTGTTTTGCATAGAAACATCAAGTGAAGAGATAACCGAGCTTCCTCAAATTCAGCTCAAAATCATCTACGACATGGATATTGGAATCTTAGTTTA
Source organism: Carnegiea gigantea (assembly GCA_029747015.1). Taxonomy (NCBI): domain Eukaryota; kingdom Viridiplantae; phylum Streptophyta; class Magnoliopsida; order Caryophyllales; family Cactaceae; genus Carnegiea; species Carnegiea gigantea. Next base: position 119,812 of record JAKOGI010001844.1, on the reverse strand, counting down.
AAAAAGCCCGCTTGAGGCACTCCGATGCGCGCCTCGGCGTGAGGCTACTGGGTTAGCGCCTCGAAGGAGATGAGGTGCACCTCAAGGATGCGAGACTATATCTTCCCCCTTTTTCTTCTTTTTCTTAGCCTTGCCTTTACCTTTTTCCTTCTTTTCCTCCCTTGGGAGCTAAAGGTGAGCTAAACTTGTACTGTAAGTATGTGAATTGAGAAACTACGATGATCAGATAACATACCTTAAGGTTATTTGTGGTGTTAGTAGTCATATTGATATCTAATCATATTTTTAATGCATTTATCTAACTTATTTACGCAAAACATGCTTTGTGAAATATGAAATACTTTTAAAAAAATTTGCATAGAAGTGTGCCTCACATCCATGATGCATGCGCCTTCGCCTCATGCTTTGCGCCTCACGTTTTTTAAAACTAAGATTGGAATAGATAATTAGATGAATACTTAAAATTATCCTTGAAGCCCCTACAACATCATCACAATTCATATTTCAGAGAAAAGTAACTAGATTATCTTAAAGAGATAACAATCCGCTGAGAAGGCACCTATTCATTTTCACCCAAGCCATTGCTCCTTTGGAAGTGCCAAGAGAGGGCATATGAAAGCGAGATGACAGCCCCCTCGGACAATAGTATCACCCCATCCTGCTGCAATTATTTATATTAATTTTAGCGCATGGTTACACAACAAACATATCCAGCTAGGGCTTTCAGGCACATCCACCCCAAGAAAGACGTAAACACATTGGACTTTCCAGCATATCGAACCACAAAAGGCATGTCAAATTGTCAATAACAATCCCAAGTACATAAACCCATAGCATTTGACACAATAATTATTTGCCCTATGGTTACCTATATGAAGAGTAAAGAGCTCCTGCATACAAATTAACTGCAAATTCCTTCTAATATGCCAAGCCCACAAAAACACAAATTATAGCCTCCAAAACAATAAGCCAAAAATATGAGAACGTTTTCAGCTAAACCGCACAGCGTACCTGTTCAAAATATGCATTTCGCATTCGTGCATGATCACGAGCATCTTCCCGCAATTCAGAGTACAAGTTGGCTGCCAACACCAGCATAAGCAAGCTCATACACGAGTTCCCTACGCCACAGATCATCAGAAAAACAAAAAGGTTCCAAAGAATTACCAACTGCATCTCCAGTTTCAAGCCAAACAGGAGCAGCTCGAGCAGATCCATGACCCTGCAGCCTGTCAATGTAGGCGTTTTTTGCAGCGCCAGAGTTATACGAGGCAGATATAGCACGGGAACTCCGATTCGTACCAATTGTGACATCAGCAGAACTACTTCTGTCATAGTTCCACAATCCTGCATGCTGAGAAGCTTGTTTGCGGACAGCTGAAGCAAAATCATAGGCACCTTTAGCTGTTAAGGAAGAACCGGATTTAAACAAAAGCATATTGTCCTTCCCAGAGCCATAAGGATTAGCAGTTCTCTGGAATCCATCTCTAGGCAGATTGGCCTTGTTATCTGGAACAGGAAGTGCAGGGAAATCCATTGGTGTGAGGTTTGGAGCTGATAAGGTCTTCGAATTCATATTTTGATTAAAAGCGCCATCAACTTGAAGCTACAATTAAAAAGAAGGAACACAAATGATTAGGAGGAACCATGTGAGATACACGGAACAAAACAACACCAAACATCATGAACCTGAACCCTCAAATTCAGCAACAGCTGACACCATAAAATTCCACTGTAACTGAAACTATCCAAGGGTTAGTTCATCTACTGATCTAATAGAAATCTGTATACAAGAAAAAATGACAAGTTCCATTATCATTGGCACATCAAACGTCATGCCAAGCAACATATAGCAGCTTCACTTATCCAGTATTCTTCGTTTGACATCCATGAGGCTAACTCGGTAAAAACACCTCAGGTGCATTTTTTGCAAATACGATTTCACATTCTCTGCTGTCAACTGCGCTCCATGCTTTCAAGTCAGATGCATTACAAATGTACAAAGAAGTCAGTAGAGATGGATCAATCACAACATCTGTAGACTGCAAAATGTATCTAAAAAAGCATGACCATTAAGATACTTATCTTACCTCTCTTACCTATGTTACTCCGACTCTTCATTTACCCTACCGTACCCATGTCTAAACCTCGACACACAGAAGGGTATGACACTTGACACTTCAAATTACAACAAAAATCTGCAAATTTTCTTGAAAATAGCCAAGTTCGACAATTGGACACGTATCCGTATCAGACACCCGTACCCGAATCTGAGTAACATAGTCTCTGACCAATAAATAGGCATGTACCATTGTAAAGTATCTCGACTATATGATAAACGAAAGAAACAAACGCAATGCATCCGCATACATAACAATAATATTTGTCTCAGCTTTTCATGTTTATACAGAGTTATGTACCATGAATTTTAACTAAACAAAGAACTAATAAAAAGTGAAATATAGATAAAACAGAATCACCAACTTACCACTCACTTTGACCAAGGGATGATTTTGAGCACTGTGATGGTTAGTTCGCATATGAAAACAAGTATACACAACCAAATATTTTCAACTAACGAGTAGCAAACCATCAGAAATAAACAAATACCCTAAAACAACATGGAATTGGTGGTGGCAACTTCCTCTCGAAACCATACCATAATTTTAAATGCCCTTCTCTTTGACTAGGTTGGACCACAAATATGTCAGATCAAATAAAGCACATAATGATTAAAGTCATCCGTAGTTGTTGAAAGTACCAAAGTTTCTGAAGGAGACAAAGCAATAATAACTTATGAGCTTCTTGTGAAGAATCAAGCATACCTCAAGCTGAGTTAGCATCTCAATAGTCAAATTCAGATCACAGCCACTGGCAAAGTACACCTCAGCAAGGCTTTCAGCAGCAAAACCTGGAAACTGCGAAGCCAAAAAGTCCACAGCATTCATGCTGTTGTTTTCAAACATTGAACTCTGACCACCCATATCATTTGGACAGCTGAATCTCAAGCTTTCATCAATTGAGGAGCCCACCCTTTCATTCTCAAAGTGATTGTCAGCACCAAGGACTTGCATTTCCCATGGCTTACCAGTCTTATGAAGATAACTTGGTGGTGACAGGTCAACCCCAATGGAAGAATTGGAATATCTCATCTTATCAAGTACAGCACCTCCATTTGTATGATGAGAAGATGCATCAAGCTGCTCATTGAACAAATAACCAGTACCCACAGAAGTTGAGAACCTATTGGCTTCATTGCTGTCATGCAAAGACAAGCCAGAAAAGGAAAGGTTATCAACTTCTAGAGATTCCTCTCCCATGACCTTAAAGTCTGGGGTGATATCATCAGGGAGCTGGCACTGCCAAAACTGCTGAGCCTCTTCATCAGAATTGGTTGAAACAGAGGACTTTGATCGATCCAGCACATGGTTCCCAGATGACCCAGAAGCTGGAAATTTAGCAGCCACATCAGAAATGCTAGTTGTTGTGGAAGGCCCCCTGTAGGAGAAAGGAATGAATTCTGCAGCATTTGGGTTCAGGGAAGTTCCTCTTTTCAGCGTACTGAGCTTGGTTTCACCGGTTGGAGACTCTTGCTTGGATGAGCTCATTCTTTATTAGAAACAAGAAGAATCTAGCAGACATGCAAAAAATGGGAAGTGCACAAAGCCGAGAAGGGAGTCTCCAGAAACCTAACCAAATCCTGCAGCAGAAAACTTGATCAATATGCAGTATGCACCTTGTAGGACCCAAATTTCGAAGCAAGACATATATCAAAGCCAGACAAGCAACAAAAATGATTCATAACAACGATTAGATCTACAGACAAAAATGGAAGTTATAAAGACATTCCCAGGGGAGGCAAATTCCCTTCTCCCAAAAGCACATAATTGCTTACACTGGTCAATCCACCATTTGTACAAAGATAGATGGATCGATAATAAACCAGTAATTCTAAGGTACATACCTATATACCATGGTCAGGCACATACCATTATAAGAGGTATCATATAATTGGGCTAAGCCCCTATTTCATTTCCCCCAACCCAACAAGTATTTTCGTAATTCTTCCAACCCAACCGAGTAAAAAAAGATACATTGTAGGGAACAAAAGGTACACTGCAGACAATAAAAGATACACTATAGGCAAGAAAAGATACATAGCAAGAAACAAAAGGTACACTGCGGAAAGAAAAAAGTACACGATAGAACAGAAAAGATACACTACTGCGGGGAAAAAAAAGATACACCGCTACATATTGAACGCACGTCCACTACACGACCCTAGGGTGTGCACCATGCCAGATACATACATTTGTATATAAGAATTTTCCATAAATAAATACCATAGAAATTTCATAGTAGCAAAACTGACACATATCAGCAGGTGTCAAGGAGCTTAGGGGGTAAAATATTTAGGGTTAGTGCCAAAGATCTAGGCTTGAAACCCACCATACATCAACTTTTATGACCGCCCGTCACCCAGGGGGTGGGTCTCGCCTAAGTGGGATTAGGTTTAACCTATTTTGTTACACTCCATACAAAGGACGCATAAAATAGTTTTAGAGAGGCATTTTGACAAGTCCTCTATAATTTTAGCTTTGAAAATTTGCCCAAAATTGGATTTTTTAGTTGTGGACATTGTCGACATACAACAAAATTGGGCATCACTATTTTGCACTTTTTTTTGTTATACTCACATACCAAAATATCCTCAACTCTCACAGCAACCATGTATTCACAAAAAAGCCTTCAGACAGATACGAAAAGTAAGCTTAATGATGAAATTGCTACAATAAAATAAATAAAATAAATGGAACTTTTTATGTTAGATAGAGATTAATTACAGACATGGATAAGAAGCCTGGGATGGAAAAACGCTGGAACCTTGAGAAGGGCTATTGTATTCAATATACTATGAACCGAGTCAAGAATCCGCACAGGAAAAACCAACTAGATTTACACACACTGACACGGAACTTGACTGTGAATTGCCCAAATCTAGTGCATGCAGCGCTGGAATTAGGGATTTTATAGCTATCCACTCAATTAAATCAATCAAATCGAAATCACAAAAAGAATGGCAAAACGAGACACAAACACAAGAAATTAGGGATTTGAAGATACAGCACGGCAATAATGGCAGATCCTCAGCAACTTATGATAAGAACCGGGAGGAAAAAAAAAACAAAAAATAAAACGATGAGAGCGAGTGTAAACCAAGACCCAAATTTTCAGTCTCAATTTTAAGCCGCTCGCTGGCGTCCTTCCAAAGAAGCGAAAACATCAACCAAATCAGACAGAAAAAGAAAGAAAAAAAAAACTGAGATTAGTGAGTTGACTCGTTACCCCAAAACAGCGTCTAGGTCACCATGAAATCGGGAATTGCTCGAGTTTGAGCTTGTGGATTGCGGAATTGTCAGAATAACTGGAGAAGGGTTTTGAAGAGGGGATCTGGGGAGGAAGAAAACGTCGAGATTTTTGGAGAATGGGGTTTGGAAATCAGAGGAGACAGAAACAAGGGTTTAGCAGGGAAACAGAGGTTGGTGAGTGATGGAGTTTCAATCGAGCTCAGAGAGAGAGAGAGAGAGAGGGGAGGGCGATTGAGAATGAAGATGAGTTGTTCTTGCTGTTGTTGTTGCGTCCGTGTATGTGCGTGTGTGCGGAACGAAATGGATAGCCACACGAAGCTGCCTGCCTTTCAAACCCCTGGCCTTTCGATTTTACCAGCAAAAAACTATTAATTAGTTAGGAGAAGGAAAATGAAAAGAAGACACAAAATTAAAATAACAATAATTAGTTTATCAAAAGACCGGCACCACTATCGTGAGGTCATAACTCAAAAAAAAAATAATAGGACTAGTTATATCAATGTATTTTGTTCAATTTCACTCATTTTTATTCACTCTCAAAATGAGAAGGGAAGGAGAGAAGACGAAAATTTTTAATAGTTTTATCATCTCTCTCTATTATAACGTATCCAAACAAGGGAAATATAAATCACATTCCTTTCATTCTCTTCTCCTCCATTACCTTTCCTTCTCTTCCCCTCTTTTCCTCCTATCTACCTTAATCCAAACAATATGTTAGTTAGCAAATTAAATGTGATAAATTTATATAATATATAAATAACTTGTATAATAACCACTATTGTTGAAATTGGAAAAAAAAAAAAAAGCAAAAATCAAAGAAGAAGATGTACATGAGAATGAGCTAACATCAGTGATCTGGAAATTATACTTTTTAAGGGACTACATTTCGATTAATACAAATTGACAAAGAAAAATCGTGGTTCTAGGTTAGGTCATCCTCTAACATCAGGGAGGGAAAAAACAAATAGGTAATCCATAGTTAGTCAAGGTCCTTAATTTAACGAATCATTAACACTCATTCTCCATCCAACTATGAAAAAACACAGTACAATTACCATTTTGCCCTCCATTTACTATCCTGTAAATATCCACCTACCAGGGCACAAATCCAATTATGAGATCACTAACATAACACAACAATCATTACACACATCAGAATGATACTTTCATTTTCTCTCTGCAGATCTTATCTTTATTCTCTATAAGTTAAATCATCAAAGTTACTATCAATGTCATTTATCATGTTTATCAGACCCTGACTTGGCTGCTGGTGGGATTTTCCCCATGATCTATCCCCTGAGGTACCAATCTTTTGTGCAAGCTAGACAAGGCATACATGACGAACATCCGAGTCAACCGCAAGTTGCAGTGGTATGAGCCCACTCTTCCATGTCATCACACCTCGAGATTTCCTAAAACATGAACATCAAGTATCTAAAACATATTGTTAGAGTATATTCATAACCTTCTAGTATTGTGAATAATGTAATTTTTTCCTAATGGATTTTCCACTTTTAAGTAATCAATGATTTGTGGAAAAAAAAGTAGATACCAATTGGATATATGGTCAGTGGAACTTTTAGCTATTTAAATATAAATATTTCAAAAGAACAGCAACCTACAAATTTCATCATATTGTAGGAGCAAGCTTCTTAAGCACTAAAAATTGTTAAAATTGGAAAAAGGCTTGAAAAACAACTACCAACACATCAAACTTTGAACCTACTCTAGTTGACCATCCTCTTGAGGGTTGACGTCAATGCTCATAAATCTCACATGTATAGGACTTTCAAATCTGACGGAACATACACTTGTCGCAGCAAATTCGTACTCGTCGAAGTGTTTGGAATGTGTCTATCATGAAGTACAATATCAAGGATTTGTATTATTCTTCCAGTCTATTGTATACAAATCAGGAAAATGCTGTTCGTATTGATATGAGGATAGTAGAATGGGACGACAAGTAATAATTAAGCACAAAGATTTTAAAAAGTAAACAAATAAATTGAATTAAAGTACTGTGCATCAATCTAATTAACGCATAGCAAAGGCATACACAATGCATTGATTAAATGCCATAATTACAATGTAAATTCTATGTTCTAGACATTGATATTTAAGATATATATATATATATATATATATATATATATATATAATGTAAATTCTATGTACTAGACATTGATATTTAAGATATACAATATACACACACATACATATATATATATATACACACACGTATACATATACATATATATATGTATATATATATATATATATATATATACACACACACACACACACACACATATATATATGTATGTATGTGCATATGTGTATATATACATATGTATATGTATATTATATGCATACATATGTGTGTGTGTATGTGTTTATGCATGTGTATCTATGTATATGTATGTATGTATGTATGTATATGTATACACACACAAGCACACGCGTATACCCACACACACGTGCACACATATGGATGCACACACACGCACACTCACATCGTGACACACACACACACACATCGTGACACACACGCACACACGCACATCGTGACACACATATACAACATATGTGCATGTAAGTATGTGTGTGTGTGTATGTGTGTGTGTCTATAGGGAAGGGTTCAAGTAAGCACCCTCCCTTAGGTAGACACTCATTTTGGTAAAGCACCCAAATCTAGATGATTGAATTTAAGACAAGCATCTGACATTGGTTTGACCTTTTAAAGAAGGCACATGACTGAAGTTGAGGAAAAGTCAGGGGGTTTCAACAATAGCCAAAAAAAAAAAAAGAAAAAGTTAGGAGTTTTCGAATTTTCTCATTTCATGTGTCCCCCATGCTGCTTCCCTCACCCCCCCCCCCCCCCCCCCCCCCCCCCCCCAAAAAAACCCTCTCTTATTACCAGAAACAACTCTACCATAATCAACCAAAAAGCACCAGATTTAAAAATAGTCATCGGAAACAGGCGTATCTTCACACCATATTTCAGCGTCGACTTCTTGATGGTAGCTAGGCCAAATGGCCATAACATCTGCTAGCTCCTACTTGTGTTGGGGTTTGACATTGCTTATGCATCCGTTGCGGTACTGATACACTCATGGAACATGTTGCTTTCTGTGTATGAGGCTAGGGGATATTGATATTCATTACTATGTGGGCTTTAATTTGGTTGTTGATTATGTTCCTCTCACGTGTCTGATCAACATGGGAATAATTACTGCGCTTTTGTTTGGTTAATCAATTTTTTTTTTTTTTTTGGGTAAAGATGGAGAAGTTTAGTTGTATTTAAGTTTTGCTCTTTGCGTATTGTTTCACATGGGAAATTGAACACAATAATCTTCTATTAATTCTTGTGGTCTCAAGAAGATGGCATTGGCCTTAATTGTTCTCTTTTTTGAAATATTTTCATGTCACACATTGGAGTCATAAAAAAGACCGAGTTTTTTTGTCTTATGAATGTAAGAACATAGATTGACGTAAACTAATGATGTTGGTCGATCTTAATGTTTTATAGCCACTTGTGTACTAGCCTATTAGTTCAATTGGTAGAGCATTTCTACAATAGCACAAAGGGTGTAGGTTCAATTTCTACACAGGCTTCAACTAAGATTCTTAGGGTTGTTGTTGGGTTTATGCACATTTTTAGATGTTCTTTTGACCAACTTTCGCTTCATATTGTCCTACCCAATACAAGCTCGGGTTCGAATCTTTTGATGTGATGTTGCCTACTAGTATTGACATACTCTAGCCTATAACTCATAGCTCCAAATATATATGCCTTTGCGGATTGTCCTTAACATGATTAGCTTGTATTACTTTTAGATGCTTCAACTTCCTAGACATAAAAGGAAGTTAGATGCAGTAGCGTATTTGGTATGATTAAAACCTACAATACAATGACCTTTAGTATTGTACCTCATTATCTTATTGCCTATTAAGGATGCCCAATCAGCTAAATGACCTTACTAGGTCAAGTAAAAGGTTAATATCAACCCTAAATAAATTAAGTAGGTTATGAAAAGTGGAAAAACTATGAACATTGATGTTCAGTTACACGTTATACATTGAATGGACTTCAATACGTGAGCAGCATAGGTACTCTTATACCAAATGTCTAGCCTATGTGGAATTTTGAACCCACATCGTTGTGCAATTGTGCAATGCTCTATCAATTAAGCTAATAAACTTTCATAAAATAGTAGCTAAATAACAGAACTTTACAACAAAATTGGAAAACAAAATGCTGGCTAAGCAGCTCCAATTCAAACCAAATGCATCAACAGCTGAGTAACCTCCTTAGAGCAATCTAACCAAAATGGATCACTTGATCCAATTCAGAAGGATATCACTTACTTAGTTGCAATATTTAAACCCCAGTTACCTAACATCAAATGTATAGAATCCTCTGATAGGACGTTGTACTCCTCTAAATAGGACTAGTAAATTGAATGAGCTAGAAATGAACGAGACTAATAGTATATAATGCTCCAATCATAATTAAGGATATTGCCTAGTCAATGGACATTAAGCATATGAAATCATTAGAAGGTAAGCAAGATGAGAAATTTAAATAAAACCTAGATTTATGGGTGCAAGGAAGAGAACTTGATTACACGCCAAACATATGAAATCGTTACAACCTCGCATATTGGATGAAAAAAATTAAAAGTAAACCAAAAAAAACGTAGAATTAATTATACACAAAATTTGAGACACTTGTTTACGATAAGGGCATTTTCGGTGAGGCTGTACACCTATATGTATACACATAGACACACATAGACACATACACATGCACATACAAACATGTACATTTACTGTGGTTTCTCACATTTACTTCCAAAAAGGGTTTACACGATGTTTATACTATTCTCAATATAAATGTTCAAGCCAGCCTTTGTAAAGTTTGCTTCTCGCAGATGGATCCAGTCTGGTTTCCGTCCATCCTCCTATAACCTAGCCTATTAAAATTCTTGTTAAGGAAAAGGCGGTTCACGCTTTTTCTTACAAAAGTTCCGGGGAGGGGAATGATACAGTCAAACTTGATGATCTTCAAAAGGTTCATCATCAAGCAAACTATACAAACGTTATCCTCAACACTATTGCTAAATAATTGAATCATATGTCTGCCAAGATAGATTCAAGAAAAGAAGTTGTCAGCTCTAGTCCAAAATCCTCTCCTTTTACTGATAGCATTTCTAGGCCGTTTACCAACTTAACAGTGTTCCTAAAGATAACCTTGAATCTTTCACCAAAGCAAAAGTTTCAAATTTAGGGATTCTTCGTACCATTTCAGAACATATCAAAAACCTTGATGTGTCTGATAAAAATAAAGTTCTCACTTGCCTTGACAGACTGTCAGCAAAACGACACTAGCACTTCTTCAACAGAAGAATAAGGTCATAAAAGTAGCAATGATAGTGAAGAAGTCATAGTTACTATTCAAAACACCTTCGATGATAGCAAACCCCTTGCTCTTAACAAAATAAAGAATTGGAGAAATAGTAGGACAAGGAATTACTATCCTAGGCCTAGTCCTCCTGATATTCAGTATGAAGAAAAAGGTTAATTCACTGATAGAAACTACAATGGCCAATCTATTTGTGGATGGAACATTGATGGCAAATCTCAACATGAGTTGTTACCCACCATTGAGGAAATGGGAATAGTAGCTACTGCTTACAATGTTAATGGTTATTCCAACAAAAATATAGCTACCATAATTGTACTTGGTTTTTCTGGGCAATCAAAGAATTGGTGGGACAACTATCTTAGTCATGACAAAAAACTCGCTATTATCAATCGTACCACAGACCAACACCACAAGGAATATTATCTTTTACAACGAGTATTCTCGTTGTAGATGGTCAATAAACTCATTGCAATTGTCTTTTACAACGAGTTTTCCGTATGGTCATAACTCATTGCAAAAGAGCTAGTCATAAATGCTTGGGCTTTAAGTACGACCAGGTTAAAAGGCTCGTCGCATGACTTTTCATTTACAATGAGATTTTTATCTCGTTGTAATTTCTTATGTATTTACGATGAGATTATTGTCTCGTGGTAGTTTGTGACCATCTTTTACAACGACCCTACAAATCTCGTGTTTGTCTGGTACATTATAACAAGCTATGAATCTCGTCGCCATTATTAAAATATTTACGATGAGATTCTTGCCTCGTGGTAGTTTGTGACCATCTTTTATAACGAGCCTATACATCATATGGTTGTCTGGTACATTACAACAAGTTATGAATCTCGTCGCCATTATTAAAATATTTACGACGAGTTACGCTTCTCTTGGTAGTTGTTCTGATCAATCACAACATAAAAACATCTCTCGTTTAGTCAAGTAAATACTACTTCAACTACGACTAGATACTTATCGCAATATTTCTTCACATAAATTTTTGGATCAACAACGAAACGAACTCAAAGGGCAAACACCACCCCTGTACTCATACATGAGCATATAGGTGTAGTCATCTTTGCAAAGATAGCTGCCCAAAATATAGGTGCAATACACTACAAATTTACTTACTGTTTGGAATACAAACATATTTGTATTAGCTACTTAATAATAGTCTACAACATGAAATATGTTCATCTTGTGCGATAAAATGCTATCTATCTTCATGTTGAATGCCAAAATATGTCCACCTTCAAACTGGATACCAAAAAATGTCCATCTCCATTTCCAAAAATCTATATGCACCTTGAAAATATTCATATGCACCTGCCAATGTACAACAAAAAAATGTTGTTAACTATTAATGTGATCATATCGTGAATCCATATTTAATGTGCTAAGCCACACATATAGAAATCCAAACAAACAAGTAGAAAAGAAAACTAACGCTTTGACCCAAATATTCCAAAGGCATAAAATGGGCATTGCAAAGGCATTTTCAAGACTTCAAAAGGCATAAAATAGCCCAACTACTCAAAATAGGCATTCTCACTTGTAGTATAAACTTGAGAAATCAAACCCAGGGCTCAACATTTGAATGAAACAAAATCCCAAAAAAAAAAAATCAATTATACCAACAACAACAACTCCCAACAACAACAATTTCTAACAACTCCCAGTATCCCATCCATGTAAAGTACACACGAATGGCTGGGCAATGGGCACTGACCCATAAAAAAAAAAAAAAAAGTTGATTATACCAACAACAACAACTCCCAACAACAACTCCCAGCAACAACTTCTAACAACAACTCCCAGCATCCCATCCATGTAAAGTACACATGAATGGCTGGGCAATGGGCACTGCCCCCCAAAAAAAAAATCGATTATACCAACAACAACAACTTCCAACAAAAACTCCCAGCATCCCATCCATATAAAGTACACACCCACACATTATAAATAAAGTGATAAGTGGAAGACTTACTTTGTCCCAAAAATTTCCCAAAAGCTCCAACTTTCTCAAAAACACATTAGATTAGCATAGCAAAAACCTACGACAATCAATAGCCTAAAAAGGTAATAATCATTAGTAAAAGTTAAAAGCCCAACCAAAAAAAAAAAAAAAAAGGCTGCCTTTGAATGTTTGGGAGAGTCAGAAATATGTACCTAAACATCATCTTCATCAGAGCCAGTGTTAGCACTAGATTTTGCTGAAGTCTGCTGGTTAGCCATAACCAAGTTAGCTAGCATTCTCACTTGATCCTCTAGTTCATCCATATCATTGTTGTGGGCATTTTCCATGTCATCCATGCGCTTATGTAATGCAATATTCTCTTTCTCCTTCTCTCGAAGCATAGCTTGAAGTGCTGCTGTAGTTGGGAGTGGCCCCCTTACATCTTTTGGCTTCATTTCGTATCTAAAATAGGAAAGAGATAGATTGGCCTATATGGCCTACTTACATGATAAAAAAGTTACATTTGTTAATCATTACTTGGAGATAATATGAAAGTACCACTATGATATAATTAATCAATAGAACCAAACAAAGTTAGCTAAATATGCGAGCATCAAGAAACTAACATGACAAAGATAGCACCATAACAACAATAAGCGTAGCATAACATAGAAAGATTTAGTAATTTAAGGCGAGAGGCGTTGAAGTATAGTTGAATACAGATAAACATAGACTTCATTAATCCTTGGCAGCATAACAATGGTAGACGACTACAATCAATTATAAATAACCCATTTGTGTTAAAAAGAAAACCACTAGGAAGAGAACAGTCAGAAAAAGTCAGAATATGAATAGTCAGAAAAAGTTAGAATATGACCAGCCTATGAACAGTGAGGAAACACACAAAAAGATTAATCCCATAACTAAAAAACAAAAATATATAACGATTAAATCCCTAAAGTATCTAAGTAACACGTAACTAGAACAGGAAGGATGCAGAATGGTGTATATGGTCTATTTACATGATAAAACACATAATTTTTAATCATTACTTCAATTAGGATGAAAATACAACAATGATGTCACTAATCATTAGAATTTTCTATGGGGGCATAGCACTAATCAAAATTAGCTAAATATGCCAGTATTAAGACATGTCTACAACAGGAAGGAGTCAAAATGGTCCATATAGCTACTTAATGATAAAATGCATCATTTTTTAATCATTACTTGAACTAATGATGTGAATAATAAATAGAATTAAACAACGTTAGCTAACTATGCCAGCATCAAGACACTAACAAGACAACAAAAACACCATAATACTAAGGGTCGCATAACATAGAAATCATTTTGAACTTATTCATTTTGAAATCATTTTTTAATCATTTTGGCTTCTTCTTATATTCACACCTTATTCATTTTGAAAATTACATGACATCAATTTCATGAGTTTAGCAACAAAATTTGTGGATACAGCTCATCTCCAATTGTGGTTCCTAAAATCCATCTTCAACTTTTACATGTGAGAATTGGCTAAAGAAAGACAACGAAAAGAGGAAGTAACAAAAGATTCAAGGCAAGTCAAGCTTATGTTAATGGCTACCTCATCTTTGAGTACCTTGTCAATTGGCATCCATTCTAGGTAATTTTTTTTTTTCTCCAATACCTAAGCATAAAACTAAAAATTATGGCATTTACTTCTCTGTTTTTTGCTTATCACCTTTCTTACTGCCAATGTAATATGAATACCACACCTTCCCTTTGTATTTTGGAAATGCTATGGCTTTGTCACATTTAGTTGGCCTCTTACCTACTTTGAAATAAAAATTCTTATCAAATTAACACAATATTACCCTGCTAGTGCTAAAACTTGAAGATGCAAAATACAAGTCCTTAATAAAGTTTTACAAATTAAATGAATTTGCTATACTTGAATTAATTATAACTAATCTTCTTCTTCTTCCAATCTTTGACAGAAGATAGTGGATTCCAGCAAGGGTATCAACTTCAAACACACATCAATGGAAAAGACTCAACATGGACCAAAAAGAACTTCAAATGATAAACACCAAATCAAGCCTATTTCAGCATATCAAAGACAAAGTACATGATCAAAGCCATGAAAGCAATTACACTTACCTGATTATAAGAAGGCTTCCCAATTTAGTGATGAAATTGAAAATTTGATAAATTTAAAACAGAATTGAAGTTACAGATTTGTTTGAAGGAGAAGACAGAGTTTATGCTATTAGTTACATTTGGCTGATTGTCTCTTTAGATTCCAATATGCAACAACAACACCATCACCAACAATACCTCCCAGTGTGGGTCCTGCTTTTGCGGGGTTTAGAGAGATCCAACTGTAGGCAACCTTACCTCTACCGGCATTTCTACCCGTAAAGAGGCTGATTCCAAGAGACCCACAAAAAAAGGATTTTGTGAAAATATTTTATAGAATAAAGCTTTTATGAAAACAAAACACAAAAATAAAATAAAATGGAGACTAAACAGGAAAAATGGAAAAGGGAAATTTCTACAAGACGAAAATTGTTAAACCTGATGGTCATGAGTCAACTAATATGCACCTAAATCCGACATATAGATAAAATCCTTGCCAAATACAATGCAATAGGAACATATTTAGGGTAACCTTTAACAATAATGAACACCAACATACACTTAAGTTCGTGAAAAATAAATTACGAAAACCTAGCAATAAAATAATATCACCAATGCATTCAACTGCCAAGTAAAATAGATGAAGTAACCTTAATACAAGGTTTCCCAAACAGGACAGTGGAGTATTGGTGAAAAATTGTACACAAGTAATAAAGATTAGTTGGTCTTATGCAAACCCACCCCCAGTCACACCCCCCGCCCCCCAAAATTTATTCCCTCCTTTTTCCATCAAAGGAAAAAAGTGCCTTATGATTAAGAAAAACCCGCAGCATAGAATACTGCAAACAGAATAAAGTTTCAGTCAAGGCAGGCAGCTCCCAATAAACCCAAGATCTGAAAAGTGCTGAATGCCTACTACTTCAAAAAGCAAGCAGTTAAGTAGTTTACTGTTTAATGAGACATTTTTCTTTACTCCACTATGATCGAATCCCGCCAAGTACCATCTAGTTTGGAAAATAATTAGACATATTAAGCTCCTCATCATACCGCCATTCGAGAAATGGAAGAAAAAGAAAACCAACAGCTCATACTACATCATATACTCTATCCAATCATGAATGAAGCACGTCAATTTGAAAGAAATCGCACCTTCTGAAAGCATTCAAATTATTTGAATGATTAAATAAAACACAATTACACAACATAAGAACATTTTATCAGTCAATTCCACATTTGTAACACCCTCAGCTTTCCAATTCCTTATTTGCTACTGATTTAACCTGAATATCAACAGCAACTCCTAATGGGATGTTACCGCCGTATCCCCTTCTTGGGAATACTAGGCTGGATATCATAACTGACATTTAACGCAAGGTCTTTACAAAACAAAACTTACCATACATGGTTTCAAAACTTAAACACGTAACTTAAACACCACAATTCAAGTCAACTATATTTTATTACAACTTCTAAAATTCTTTACAAACATGATCAGCATTCGAGTCTCGCTCTACTCTCATGTCCCCGGTCCCAAGTACAACTAGATCACCTGAAAACAAAACATTTTATAACAGTGAGATAAACTTAGTAACATTCACCCCCAACAGTCAAACACACATACAAATTCATTTTGAAAACATTTTAGGGGAAGGGGACAGCAACACGTTTTCAAAGCACGCAAACCATTATCACCACCTTCCTTGATTACCATTTTCAGAATTACACTTCTATAGTTCCATTCATAATATTTCAGTTTAAGATAAGTCTTGGGTGAGCGACCCCAGTGGGTCTCATGGCCTGCGCCCTAACATAGTGCAGCCGTTTAACTCTTTCCTGGCCTACCTCTCCTCGGGCGATTACCGCTTAACTTTCCTGGCTTACCACCATCATGGGTGATTTTCGATAACCTGGCCTATGTCTCAGCCGAGCACCTGGCTGTTCACATGCATGCACTTATTACCCGGAGAAGGCTATGGCCTTCAACCATTTCAAACAGATTTAACTCACCCTATTCAGTTCTTTTCGATTAATGATATTTTTCCCCTTTACTAGAGGTAAACTTGACATGTTCAGTTCATTCGGATTTAAACGCTTTTCCCCACAAAAATCGAAATACAAATACAAAACTCCAAACACAATCGCAGTAAGTTTCAACTTTTATCATATGGAAAATTTTCAACTTTCAGAACATAACACAGTATACAGTTCCCATCAGGTAATCACTTTCAAATTGTAAACCAGTGTTCATTCAGTTGAAAAGAAATGCCAAGGTTTAATACAAGAACTCCAAAACATTCATGGTTTCAGGAACGGGGGGAGGGAGGTTAGGGCATGACGGTTACCTGGATACCGTACAAATTTACGGGCTCGGTTACTTTAGTAGGAGTTCACTGCTCCGCACCTGAGCCCACATACAACCCATAGTCAGTCCACATTCAGTCTAGGGGATCCTTGGGCCTCCCCCAAATTTTATAAAAAATTTCCTAGACTTTTGTTCAACCAAACCTTATCCTTGGTTAAGGTTTGGCTGGCCAGTTTCTGGATCCAATTTCCAGAAGCTATAACTTTTGTTCTCGACATCCAATTCTAGTGTTCTTGGTCAATCTGGAAACCTTGAAACGTCCTCTATCTTTTCTATGTTTACAGTTTGGCCCGGTTCTACCCCAAACCTAGTCAAATGTTTGCTTCTTTCAGCAATGTCAGTGACTGTCTTTCCCAGGACAGTCCCGGGGAAATTTTACCAAAACTTGGGCTACGCTACTCCAAATGACCCAATTCTAAAGCGACGTTATTTGGCACATCTAGAGGCTCCTACTCAGTAAATTTCACAATTTTGGCAATCAATATCAGCCTAGGGATATTTTTTTCCAAATGGACGGTAAAACAGCCCAGACTTTGTCTCCCAGATTCTATCCAGATTTTTAGCCTAAGTTCCCATCGCCATAACTTTTTCTCTCAACTTTAAAAAATCATGTTCTTGTCCAATCCAGAAGGATAATTTTGTCTAATGAAACTTTTATGTTTAGAACTTCCATAAATTCGCAACGTAGTTAAGTCTAAAAATTCAAAAACCACATCCTATACCTGCAGTCCCTGGTTCTGACAGTGCTCGGTATTTCGGCCATAACTCTTTCAATTTAACTTCGATTCATACAATTTAAAAACCCACGTAATTTTCACATCCTAATATAATACTGTAAAAATTTCATAATTTTTCGACGACTAGAATAATTGTTCCGAATTTTCAAAGTTGAGCTAAAAATAGTGTCAGTCCTGATCAAATTATTCCCCCTTTTTATGCATCGTTTTTACTTGCTTCGTGTCACCAAAAATTTACCCGTACCCGTTAGACATCCTTAGACCCTCGCCCAGACCCAATTATGCCAAAATAAACCACCTTTATTGTGACTAAAAAAAATAAAACCACATTAAAACATTGTTACGAGTACCTTTGATCAAAACCGGATCTAGATCAACGGAAATTCCTCCTTCGTTCAAATTCAACGCCAAAAGTGCTGAGAAAATAATGAAAATTATATCAAAATCTTCATTCACAATGGTCATAAAATCGTAAAAAACAAAAGAGATTTAAAAGTGGGGGTTTTGGATGCATGGAGTGCATGAATCCATGCATCACTTAGCTTTTTCTTACCAACACAAGGGAGAGATGGCCGTGGGGTGGCGGCGCACTGGTGGTCGTTGTGGCAGTTGGCGGCGAGGGAGTCAGGGAGGAGAGAGAGAGAGTGTTAGAGAGAGATAGCGAGGCGTGAGGGTGAGAGTGGGAGGTTAGGGAGTTAGGGTTTAGAATTAAAAGGGGGGGGTTCACGTAAGGGGGGTAACTCAACTTTCAATTTTTTTTTTTTTTGGGTATAATAATAATAGTGATGGTAATAATAATGGTAATGGTAATAGTAATAATATTGATAATAATAAAAGTTGTATAGTAAAAAAAATCGAGGAGGATGATTTTCAAGATTTAAACCTTTCCAAAACGTCGGAAATTGTTCACGAGAAAAATAAATAAATAAATAAATTCCACAAGGACTCATTTGGCATTGACTTGGATTGACTTAGTTTTAGGTTGGTCCAACTTAGAAATAATTTTCCAAATTAATTTTCCGGGATTTTACATACTACCCCACTTAGAAAAATTTAGTTCTCGAAACTTCGCTAAGTTACGCCACACTGCCATCCCAATTCATGAATTTCCAGGGTTTTACATATCTGTAATGCCCCGACCCCTTTCGGTCGCAGGTCTTACCAATAACGGCTTCAAGGATTGACGATTGGCCTCACAAATCATCACAAGTCTTTCCGGTGTGCTTCGTCCTCGCTCACACGCTGCCCGGAAAACTTCCCAGGAGGTCACTCATCCCAAGATTGCTCCCCAGCAAGCACGCTTAACTGTGGAGTTCTTAAGAGTGAGCTTTTCGAAAAGAAAGGTGCACCTTTGGTGATATAATTAGTCACTTCGATCCTTTTAAGCCACACTCGGGGTGTTACAATCACCCCCACTTGAAGCGCATAACGTCCTCGTTGTGCCTCACTAACCGACCGACTTACGAGTCCTCTTGACCAGCGGTCCACACCCAGTATCTTTGCCTCGCTAGGTAACTGCGCATGGGCTCTCCATCCACTAGCGTAGCTCACGGTCGCGGGTTGGCTCTGATACCATCTGTAATGCCCCGACCCCTCTCGGTCGCAGGTCTTATCAATAATGGCTTCAAGGATCGATGACTGGCCCCACAAATCATCACAAGTTTTTCCGGCGTACTTCGTCCTCGCTCACACGCTGCCTGGGAAACTTTCCAGGAGGTCACCCATCCCAAGATTGCTCCCAGTAAGCACGCTTAACTGTGGAGTTCTTAAGAGTGAGCTTTTCGAAAAAAAAGGTACACCTTTGGTGATATAAGTAGTCACTTCGATCCTTTTAAGCGACACTCGGGGTGTTACAACATTACATCCTTTTCCTCATAGCTAAAAGGGCTGAAGGGAATATACTATATACATATGTGACAGCAGGAGACATAACTAGAATAGTAAGAGAAGCTAGCGCAGCAATCCCTTGGTCTTGGCTCAGGACTGGTTTGATCTAAGCTTGGCCCTGCGCAGGCTTTGCTTGGATGATTATCAAGTCAAGCCTAAGCCTAGGGTGATTCACCTTAGCACAACTCAGCTCAATTAAGCTCATCAGTTATTTGGGCAAGGAATTCCACAATTATGTTTACAGTTTGTCTTACTATGGGTATCCCTATATTAAAGCATACATTCAATAACCTTAAAAAAAAAAGTTGGAGTTACAATGTTCTAAAATTAAAAACTGCCAATAAACTTTAGCCTAAATCATGTAAGGGTTTAAAAAACACAATTAGAAACAACCACGGAAGCTCGCACTAATTAAAACTTGGCTTGGACTTGTACTGGATTTGACCAAAGTCAGCTTGGACTCAGGAAAGCTCAGCCCGATTGCACTCCTAGATAGAACTATTAAAGGATCACTATTGGTTTTGGTGCTTGATACATATTTTGCTATCTAAACTCTATTCCACCATAAAAGTTTCAGCACGTTACTCACATTCCAGAAACATGAACCCAGGATGAAGCATTCATAATGCAGATAAACAAAGTGAATACCAGCCACCAAAATAAACTAAGTTTTTGATAATCCTAGAGAGCTACTTAGGCATGAAAACATGTAATTCAACGAAAGGAGAAGGGAGAGAAGGGCAAGACAGTTATCTGTCACCATGGTTCATATCTGCAATGTGTCACTCTGAGCATCTTTTGACTTTTGTAGTTGCCACATACCCACACCAATTTAGTTGACATGTCGAGCTCAAAGCAATTATTCTACAAACCTGAAGCTCATTCATGCAACCCAATTCGTAAAATATAATGTCATAAGTAACACCAGGAATGATGATGCAACAACCCTTCCTACTGCTAATAGCCATGTATATTAATTTTAGTTTTTCGAATATCTTTTGCTTTTCTTTTTTTTGGGGGGGGGGAAGGGGGGTGTTTCTAGTTTCTACTACCATGAGTGTCGTGCCAACTATTAAAGCAGGCAGTGTTGGCTATCAAAATTAACATGCAACAAAGAGTGGTATAAAATTAAATGCTAGACTACAGATGGAGAGACTACAATAAGATGCATAAACATTTAAAAATCCCTTTAATCAGGAAGACTGACACCATTTGCCTCCCAGTTTCATACAGGTACCGACAACTATGATTTCCACAAACCAAAGCAAAAGATCTATCCTCTTAGACATTTGTGTCTCACCCAACAGACCTTAACCGAAAACTTAACAGGACATCACAGAGATCGACCAGCCCAGCGAAAAAACACACAGATCGACAAGCCCAGTTGAAACTTGAAACAAAACAAAGGTGGTAGAACTTTTGTTAAAAAAAATATATAACCAATAGCCAAAAAAACCCAAAACAGAAAAAGAATTCAACACACATACCAGGCATGTTACCTCCCAAACCGAGGGAAACAGCAAGCTTAGGCATCTGCTTCCTCCAAGCAGAGCCCACAACCAGTTTCCTGTACAACCCCATGTCCTCCTCCTTAATAATTCCAAAGGTAACCAAAATTTTCACTCTCAAATTCCAAAATTTTCAGGGCACACAGTGTTTTGGAGAAACCAGAACCAAAATATCCAACTAAAAAAACTAAAATTTGCACCAAACAAAGCCATACCAGTTCTGATTTGAAGGACGCCTTAATTGCAAGCCTGAAACAGGACGTTGTTGAGGTTGAATGGCTCTTCAAAATCACACACAAACGACTTCAACTGCAGAGTACCGTAATCCTTGTGAAGGTAAAAGCCCAAAATCATGGAAGAAGGTCGTCAGGCTCTTCAAAATCGCACACAAACGAGTTTCAAAGGTCAACCTATGCGAGGAGGAGAGCGTTCAGCCATGAAAGAAGGGAGGACAGGTAGAGCTGTGTGAAGGCCGAAGCTTCTGGGTCCAATGACAGTACTCTTGAGGTTTTGAAAAACCTAGACCAAAACGGCGTCGTTTTTATAGGGTGCGAAAACATTACCCGGGCATTAGCCCGCGTTCTTTTTTCCCCTCAGAAAATTGTATGTTTACGACAAGTTCAGGGCAAAAGGCAACGAGAAATTGAACTCATGGTTGAAGCTACTGCCTTTTACAACCGGTTTTCCGTCTCGTTGTTAATAAGTTTCTTTTTACAACGAGATAAGCGGATCGTTAAGTTAATTGGTTGTAATTGTAATCTTCTCTTGTAGTGCAATTTGATGAAGATGGAGAGATAATTCAATATGCATATGAAACCTTAATTCATACCATTACTCTTCATTTCATTGGTAATCCTCAAGAAGGATAGGCTGCAGCAAAGACTATCCTCATCAACCTAAGATGCCCATCTCTCATTGACTATAGATGATATAAAGATATCTTCTTTACCGATGTTTTAGAAAGAGAAGATGTCATGCAAAGTTTCTAGAAAGAGACGTTTATTGTAGGCCTACCAATGTTTGTTTGGAGAAAGAATTATTTCCTAACTCCGATAACATTGTGGGACAGATGATATCCCTTTCAATCTTCTTACATTTGGCATGATATTTGGAGTTGTTAAAAGTGAAGGACTTATTCTTTGCAATGAGCTCAAGAACCAAGCTAAAAATGAAAAAGAAAAGGCCCCATCCAGTAAGGAAATGGGAAATTTCTATGAAGCATTTGGTATTACAAAAATTGAAGCCCCCTTTTCAAAAGCAAGAAGAGTCAAGAAAGTAGCAGACAAAAGGTTTAGAAGACCTTCTAAACCCTCTAACGCTTCACCGCCAACTCCCAACTTTGAGCCTTCTTTTCATAAAAAGAAGAAGGCTGGGAAAAAGAAAGTTGTCTATTACAAATGTGGCCAGCCAAGCCACAAATCTTTTCAGTGCAAAATCAAAAAAAGGATCTACGAATTATTAGCTGATCAGCCAGTGCTTCAGGAGAAGCTCTTGTCTGTGTTAGCTAAAAATTCACCTGATATAGACAATGAAGGCGACTAATACCAAAGTACAAAAGAAGAAGGATCAGATGATGATTCTTCTCCCATTAAGACACTTAATGTCATTATAAATAGAAATCAGAAAGCATTCGTACCAGACTTAGTAGGAAAGATTTTTGATGATGAAACCAAGAAGGAGTATCTAGAAAAACTTAAAGCCCTAATTCTCAGAGAAGAGAGGAAAGTTATTAAGTTTGATATAGAGACTCCAAGTCTAACCAAACTCTTTCAAAAGTATCCTATACCAAATCCTTTTCAATAACTTGCCACAAAAGATATTCAAGTCGAAGTTAATGAGCTAAAAGCTCAGGTTCGAGATCTTAGATGAGATTATTAATCTCAAAACCACTGAACTACAACTTTAAACAAAACTCTCCATCCTTGAAGCTCACATTCTATATTCCTTTTATGTTCCTAACAATCTTGAAGATATCGTAGATATACCAGAAAATGCGATTCCACAAGAACTATTTCTTCATACTATTTCTCAATTGACCTATCAAAAGTCATATTCTATTGTTAAAATAGTAGTTAATGACTTCTCCACTATTGCGATTAGTCTCATCGATAGTGGAGCTGATCAAAATTGCATTAAAGGAGGAATCATACATACTAAATATTGCGAAAGAACAAAAGAACAATTATTTAGTGCCAATAAAGAGCTTTTAAGCATTAAATTTAAGCATAATAAAGGTTATATTCAAAATAATAATTGTTGTTTCAAAAATGTATTTTTAATTGTTGATAATATTACAAACAATATTATTCTTGGTATCCCCTTTTAACTCAAATTTACCCATTTTATGTTAATGAATCTAGCATTCATACCCAAATTCTTGGAATGCAAATCTCTTTCAATTTCCTTGCTGCTGCTAAGCAAAGGGACGTCTTGCCTGCATAAACCTCTTCTATTTATAAGCAAATTAATATTTTACGGTCAAAGCAAAGTCAAATCTTACATTTACAAGAAGAGATTTCTTATTGTCTTATCAAAGAGCAATTACAAAATCCTTCTAATCAACAAAAATACTTGACCTTGAATAAGGTTTTAAGAGAAAAATATGCTCTGATCTTCTAAATGCCAAAGGTGAATATAGAATATACAAAATAGGAACATTCGATTTTCAAACTACATATTCCATCAAAACTCATAAAGAGATTATGAGTCTTCAAAATGGACTATAAACTAATTCTTTGATAAAACCTGAAGCAATTCAAATTCATTTAAAGGACAAATTTAGATTTATGCATATTAGATCACTCCAGGCTGTGGTTAAACCTTTTATGAGAAAAGGAGTTAACACACATGTCTACATGGTTTTAAGAGATAAAAGACTTAAGAAATATAAGTCATCATTTTTAGCCATGATTAATACCAATATATATAATGGACCTATTTTCTTCAATTGCTATCCTGATTCTAGTGTTGACCTTTCATGTTCCATGATGCCTGAAGCCTTGAAATTGGATGTTTATGTTCAAGGTGATGAGTTTCATGATTTCAAAAACTTTGCTATCGTTTACTGAGTCTACTTTCGACCGATGTCTATAAATTTAAATACAAAATTTTTAAAGCCTCGCGATTCAAATTCAAAAGAAACAATCTTACTTCAAATAGAGGATGATAAACCTCAAGTCTTTACTCCAAAGCTTTTAAAATCGGATGAGATAACAATTCCCAAAGTTATTAAGTTAGAAGAAGCTCAACCAACTTTTAATCCAAATCAAAAGAAATGGATGAAATTGAGCAAATCATAGAAGAACCAGATAGCAGAGTTCTTCTAGGATTCCTCTCTTTTCGAGAAAACCCAAATCATCCCAACACTTCTAATAGTAGGAAATCTTTCTTCGATTTTCACTCTGTAAGAAGTGACCACCCAAATGATTCTCAAAAATACCAGTTCACATCTCCCATCCCCGAACCAATTATAAATGATCCACTGTCTCCTACCTCATTAGGAGTCGGATACGGATGTAATTTCTTTACAAGAAACGATTTTACAATTGATTGGACATTGCTTAAGGATGATATTACTCAGCCAGTAATACTCCTAAATGACAATGGCTTAAACAAATCAATAAAAATCTATAAGAGCTAGTTAAGAAGGAATGGACAGCTGATAGGGAAAGGGTTGCATCTAACATCCCTTTTTTTCTTTGCTTTCTCACAATTACTTCCTAAAATGGTTTACACGATGTTTATACTATTCCCAATATAAATGTTCAAACCAGCATCTCTAAAGTTTTGCTTCTTGCAAACGGATCTAGTATGGTTTCCGTCCATCCTCCTATAACCCAACCTATTAAAATTCTTGTTAGGGAAAAAACTATTCATGCTTTTCCTTACAAAAGTGGCCGGGAGGGAATGGTACAGTCAAACTTGATGATCTTCAAAAGATTCATCATCAAGCAAACTATACAAACGTTATCCTCAACACTATTGTAGAACAATTGAATCATACCCATGGCAAGATAGATTCAAGAAAAGAAGTTATCAGATCTAGTTCAAAATCCTCTCCTTTTACTGATAGTATTTCTAGGCCATTTATCAAACTTGACAGTGTTCCTGAAGATAACCTTGAATCTTTGACCAAAGCCAAAGGTTCAAAATTTAGGGAACCATAGTACCATTTCAGAACATATTAAAAGCCTTAATGTTTTTGCTAAAAATAAAGTTCTTGCTTGCCTTGATCAGAACTTTTAGCAAAATGACACAAGCACTTCTTCTTCAATAGAAGAAGGTGATGAAAGTAGCAATGATTGTGAAGAAGTCAAGCTACTGTTCAAAACACCTTCGATGATAGTGAACCCCTCCCTCTTAACAAAATAAAGAATTGGAGAAACTACAGGATAAGGAATTACTATCCTAGGCCTAGTCCTCCTGATATTCAGTACGAAGAAAAAGGTTAGTTTACTTATAGAAACTACAATGGTCAATCTATTTGTGGACGGAACATTGATGGCAAATTTGAGCACGAGTTGTTATCTAGCATTGAGGAAATGGGACTAGTAGCTGCTGCTTACAATGTTAATGGTTATTCTAACAAAAATATAGCTACCATAATTGTCCTTGGTTTTTCTGGGCAATTAAAGAATTGGTGGGACAACTATCTTAGTCTTAATGAAAGACTCGCTATTATCAATCATACCATAGACCAATTTGATGAAGATGGAGGGATAATTCAATATGCGTATGAAGCCTTAATTCATACCATTACTCTTCATTTCTCTTCATTTCATGGATAATCCTTAAGAAGGACAGGCTGCAGCAAACACTGTACTCATTAACCTAAGATGCCCATCTCTTATTGGCTATAGATAGTATAAAGATGTCTTCTTTGCTAATGTTTTAAAAAGAGAAGATGGCATGCAAGGTTTCTGGAAAGAGAGGTTTATTGCAGGCCTACCAAAGTTCGTTTGGAGAAAGAATTCTTTCCTAACTCTGACAACATTATGGGATTGATAATATCCCTTTCCATCTTCTTACATTTGGTATGATATTTTGAGTTGTTAAAAGTGGAGGGCTTATTCTCTGTAACGAGCTCAAGATCCAAGCCAAATATGGACAAGAAAAGGGCCAATCCAGAAACGAGAAGGGAACTTTCTGTGAAGCGTTTAGTATTACAAAAATTGAAGCCCCTTCTTCTAAAGCAAGAAGAGCTAAGAAAGCACCAGGCGAAATGTTTAAAAGACCTTCTAAACCCTCCAATGCTTCACCACCAACTCGACCTTCTAAACCCTCTAATGCTTCATCACCAACTTCCAACTAAACCTGACAAATGGGTCATTCAGGTTAGGTATAGGTTAGGGTAAGTTTGGATGGGGTCATGTTTCAGTTTAGGTAACATTTCGGGTCAGTTCGGTTTGTGATGGGTGAACTTCGGTTTGGGTCAATTTCGGGTCAACTAATTTTTGGTCCAATACACTTGTCATCCAACAATAAGCAACTTTGTAGAAAATTTCGGATAAGGTATTGTCCGATTCGGATCAATTCGGGTTTCGGGTCGACTTTTTGAGTGACCATATTTCATATGTCGGTTTGGATATGGGTTAGGATCGTTCGGTTCGAATTTCGAGTCTCGGGTCAATTTTGTCATGTCTATTCCCAACTCTAAGCCCTCTTTTCATAAAAAGAAGAAGGTTGGCCAAAAAACGTTATCTGTTACAAATGTGGCAAGCCAGGTCACAAATATTTTCAGTGCAAACCCAAGAAGAAGATCTACAAATTATTTGCTAATCAACCCAAGCTTCCAAAGAAACTCCTGTCTGTAGTAACTCAAAATCATCTGATACAGACAATGAAGATTACTACCAAAGTACAGAAGAAGAAGGATCGGATTATGATTCTTTTCCCATTAAGACACTTAATGTCATTACAAACAGAAATAAGAAAGAATTCCTACTAGACTTGATAGGAAAGATTTCTGATGATGGAACTAAAAACGAGTATCTAGAAAAAACTTAAAGACCTAATTCTTGAAGAAGAGAAGAAAGTTATTAAGTTTGATATCGAGACTCCCAGTTTAACCAAACTCTTTCAAATGTATCCTATACCAAATCCTTTTCAACAACTTGCTGCAAAAGATGTTCAAGTCGAAGTAAATGAGCAAAAGCCTCAACTTTGAGATCCTAGACAAGATATGGTTAATCTCAAAACTCCTAATCTAGAACTTCAAACAAAACTCTCCATCCTTGAAACTCACATTCTAAGTTCCTCTTCTGTTCCTAACAATCTTAAAGATATTGCAGGTACACTAAAAAATGAGACTCAAAATAACACTTCTTCGTACTATTTCTCAAGTTACCAATCAAAAGTGGTATTCTATTGTTAAAATAGTGGTTAATGACTTGTCTACTAATGCGATTGGTCTCATTGATAGTGGAGCATATCAAAATTGCATTAAAGGAGGCACTACTAAAAATTCGGCTTATTCCGATGGAAAATAAGTCTGTTGGAATGTCCGACGGAATTTTTACCGAGTCTGACAAATTCACTAGAATTCCGATGAATTTTACAACGAACGTTTTTTCGATGAAATTTCCATCGGAAAATATTTAAAAATTTTCAAAAAAGTTTTTTTTAACCCGATTTGAATGGAGAGAAAATTCAAAAAATTTTGAATATTCTGATGGAAAAATCCGACGGAATGTTCCGTCGGAATTTCTCTTATAAATTTCGCCCCATGCTTCATTTTTCGGTACTCATTTCGTAAAATAGAGAGAAATAGAGAAAGATGGAGCACCGTCGCTTGCTGCCGCCCCACCGCCGCTTGCCACAATCCCACCGTCGTCACCTCCTCCTGCAATCATTCACCGTCGACTCTTTGAGAAGGTTTTCTCTTATTTAATTTGTACAAATTTATAGTGAATCAAGTATATACGTTGAATTCAATATTTCGTATAATAAGTTTGCATGCAATTATGTAAATTTAATAGTTTATATAGTTAGTTTGTTACATTGATGCTAGTTTGCTAGGATGATAATTTATTCTCAATTTTGTACTTTATTGTTAAAGAATATAATTTTTTTTAATTAATTAAGCATAATCTAATGTTAATATCAATTTAACATCAATTATGTGAATTTATTGTGTAATAGATACACACACATACACATACACATACACACGCACATATATATATATATATATATATATATATATATATATATATATATATATATA
The DNA here is from genome assembly GCA_029747015.1 of Carnegiea gigantea. NCBI lineage: Eukaryota > Viridiplantae > Streptophyta > Magnoliopsida > Caryophyllales > Cactaceae > Carnegiea > Carnegiea gigantea. The sequence continues at coordinate 91,221 of JAKOGI010001844.1, read as the reverse complement.
TATATATATAGATAATATATATATATATATATATATATATATATATATATATATATATATATATATATATATATATATATATATATATATAATATACACAAACACACACACCAACATACATATAATCATATATATATATATATATATATATATATATATAATCTATATGTGTGGTGTGTGTGTTGTGGGGTGTCGTGTGGATATTTTATATATGTAATGTGTGTGTGATATATGTAATGTGTGTGTGTGTATATATATAATATATATATATATAATATCTATAATATATTATATATTATAATATATATATATAGTTGTATGTATGTAATATATATATATATATAGTATATATTATTCTGTATATATGTTATATATGTGCGTGTGTGTATATATATAATATATATATATATATATTATATATATATATGTATATATCTTATATTATATATATATATTATATATATATATTATATATATACTATATATATATGCATACATACATACATACACACATATATACATAGGACACCACACACACACACACAACACACACACCCCCCCCCCCACACATATATAAATATATACATATATAAATATAAATATATATATATATATATATATACACACACACACACGCACACGCACACACACACACAGATACATACATACACGTATATACACACACACACACACACAAACACACACACACACACACACACAAAAATAGGTATTAAGCCAGTTTAGAGCTTCTGAGGAGCTGTTCCAGGGCCTGTTTTCAGTGAAGTCAGTTTCAGCTCTCTGGACCTATTCTGGAAGCTGTTTGTTGTCATTCATCTGGGATTCTAGATTATGCCTGAGCTTTGAAGACTCACTTTCCAGCTCTCTGATTTTAGTGTTGAGTTCTTCCTCTTTCTTGTCACTCAGGTCCTTTAGGATGTCTAGTTCTTTACTTAAAGCAAGAGCCTTTTCATTAATTTCAAGCTTCTCATACATAAGAGCCTCATTCATATGTTCAAGTTCTTGCCTTTTTCTTTCTAGTCTCTGAACATCCTTTTCTAAATCTGAGCCGGTATGTTTAAGCATGCAATTTTCAGAAGTTAGAGCTTCACATTCCTCCATCAATGAAAAAATTAATTTTTTAAGTTTTTTCTTGCTAAGATTACATACCTCGTTTTTGAGACTTTCACCGTGAGAGTCTGAGTCAGATCCACTTCGAGCCATGAGAGCCACTGCTTCTTCTTCATCCTGAGAGTCTTCTTCTTCTTCTGAGGTGTCTCCCCAAGCTGCCATCATTACTTTGGTGAACCGTTTTTCAGCATTAGTCAACTGAGTTTTTCTGCCTTTGGTTCAGACCTGTTCTGACCCTATTCTTCCTTCAACAAGGGGCAATTCTTCACTACATGATCTTGCCTTCCGCACTTGAAACATCCTGAGAACTGATCTCGGTCACTGTTTTTAGCCTTGCTGGTGTTGCCCTTTTTGTATACGCTTTCGGTCTTCTTGAAAAATTTCTTGAATTTTCGTGCAATCATGGCCATTCCTTCTTTACCAAAATCCGAGCTATCACTTTCCCTTGCCTTTAGTGCAAGCCCACGATCTTTCTTCACTTCCCCCTTCATCTGAGAGTTTCTCCTTAGTTCATATGTTTGTAAGTTCCCAATAAGCTCATCCAAGGAAATCTCATTTATCTTTTTAGCTTCTTGGATTGTAGTGACCTTTGGTTCCCATTAATGGGGTAAAATTCGTAGGATCTTCCTAACCAACTCTTCAGTGGTAAAGGATTTTCCCAATGATTTTAACTCATTAGTAATATGGGTGAATCAAGTATACATGTCCATGATTGTTTCTTTATCACTCATCTCGAATAGCTCATATTTCCTCACCAGCAACTCGATCCTGGATTGCTTGACTTGATTGGTTCCTTTGTGAGCTACTTGAAGGGCATTCCATATTTCTTTTACGGATTCACACTCTGAGATGCGAGTGCACTCATCAGGTTCGAGTCCAAAATATAGCAGTTTCTTGGCTTTGGCGTTTTTCTTTATCTTTCTAAAATCATCTGAGTCGAATTCCTTCGGCTCCTTAGAAACAGTCTTCCCATCAGTTGTGACTTTCACTGGAATGTAAGGACCATTCACAATGAGCATCCACAACTCATAATCCTCAGTTTGGATATAGTTCTCCATTCGATTTTTCCACCAACTGTAGTGTTGTCCATTGAAGTATGTAGGTCTGATCACAGATTGACCTTCCAAGATTCCTTGTGGTGCACTCATTCTTACAAGATCTCTCTAGGTGTTAGCCTAATTTATAAGAACCTGCTCTAATGCCAATTGTTAAGTTTTAAGGCACACAAGGACACAAGAGGGGGGTGAATTGTGTCTTTTAATTTTTTCGTTTTGTTTTAGAATACTCGTTAGACCTGTTGGGAGAGGTGTTTATAGTAAGGCAGAAACAAAACTTTGAATGTGGAAATAAAGGAGACACAAGATTTTACATGGAAAACCACCTCTGGCCCAATGGAGGTGTAAAAACCACGACTTATCTCAGTAGGATTTCAACAAACACTTTCACTAACACGGGCCAAGTTCGTTACACTATGTAACACACGTGACAACGTCACACACGTAACTTAGTCTCCCCCGAGACTCTAGTTACACACATGTAACTATTCTCCACCTGAGAAAGAGTCACACAACACGTCCAAAGCCTCCCAGGACTTGGACACACTCTAGACTTAACTGATGACAGAAAAGAATAGAAGAACACCTTACTTTTATGCTTGTAACCAAGCTGAATATAAGGTACACTTACAAACCCTATTATGCCAGAAAGAATGACTCAATTTAGCACGCTCCTTAAAGGTTTTTCACTCAGATAATAAGCTTACAAAAACTCGATGTTTGCGTTGAAAAATCGTGTGTTGAAGAGATGAGAAGCGAGTGCTTATATACTCACGAAAAAGCAAAGATTTGATTTCTATAATAACTCTGAAAATACTCAGTATCTTAAAAGGAATTAAATCCTTTAAGAAATTATTTTTTTAGGAAATCATATCTTTTAAGGATAAGATAAAATCTTTTGAAAAATCTTTTAGGAAACCAATATTATTTAGGAAAGTACTCTTTCTAAAATACAATATTATCAGAAAATCGATCCTAAATATGTTAGGAATTTTGGCAGTAGGAAAAACTCTTGAAAATCTTTGAAAACCGATTTTTGCACTCACTACCCTCAGAGCACTGCAGACCTATTTGTTTAATTATTCTGAGCAGTGTTCTGAGTCAGCTTAAATAATTCCTTCAAGGTGAGTGTTAAATCAAGTTCTTGTTTGGCATATTAACAAGAATCTAGACAAATATAACCAGTAATTAGCCCTAAGACTCTAAAGACTCTTGTACTCTACTGATAATGTGCACATATATCCACTTTGATGATTTCGGCTTCTTCGATCTGTTCTTCAGGGTATTTGCAACTTCTGTCGCTTTTAACATACAATTTTATCACATAGCTTCAAGCATGATATTTCGAACTGATCTCCAGGATGTTCGCAATCTATCTTATGAGATGATTCTAGCACTCAACTCAAGCCAAGCATAATTAGCACATTTGGGTTGTAATCATCAAAACCTTATATAAGATTGATTCAAGACTAATAATTACAATAATTGAAAATTGTTACAAAGTTGTCTACAATGGTTAAAAAAGGAATCATCGTGCTTTGTCTTTTGCAATTATCCGCCGAAACCAGATGTAAATTGCCAAGATGGCCATAGAAAATATGTCCAAACCTACTGTAGACGAATAGTACTTTGTCAGGGAACTGTAGTGATTAGTTCCTGGCAACAGTTTTGTCTTTACTTGCAAAAGAAAAATTTTTAAAGAAATGACCCTTTCTCTTGCCAAAGGTCAAGGCCTTTGCGGGTTCTTTTGTTTTTGTTTTGTTACAGATCAAATGGGTCTTTTTGAATCTTATAGATCACAAACTTTGGGTTTCATTGAAGGCCCTGCCAAGCTATCTTCATCTGAGCCATCATTTGCCATAAACTTTTGTATGTATCTTTTCCTCATGGTAGGGTCATCTTTGAGTGAATTGTAGCAATAAAGATTATTATTAATTTTAAAACAAGAACTTACAACACTTATCGAGGTGGGGAATGCAAAGTGCAAACTTTAAAGATGGCAGAGTACTAAGGCTGAGAGAAACTCGCTGTACTTGCGTCTGGCTCTAATACAAGTAGAATTCTCCTTACATAGTTAAGTGAGATAGAGTCTAATAATTACAATGGTTGAAAATTGTTATATAGTTGTCTGCAATACGTGAAAATGGAATCATCATGGTTTGTCTTTTGCAATCATCCACCGAAACTGGATTTAAATTGTCAAGAATAGCTGTAGAAAATATGTCCAGACCTACTGTAGATGAATATTACTTTACCGGGAGATGAATATTACTTTGTCGGGGAACTATAGTGAACAGTACTTGTCGAGAGTTTTGTCTTTACTTGTAAAAGTAAAATTTGTTGAGGAATTAACCCTTACTTTGCCAAAGGTTTGCGAGTTCCCTTGTGTTTATTTTCTTGCAGATCAAATGGGCCTTGTGAATCTTATGGATCACAATCTTTGGGTTTCATTGAAGACCCTACCGAACTATCTTCGTCTGAGTTATCATCGGCCATAGGCTTTTATATGTATTTTTTTCCTCGTGGTGGGGTCATCTTTGAGCGAATTGTAGAAACAAAGATTATTATTAATTGTAAAATAAGAACTTACAACACTTGTCGAGGTGGGGAACACAAATTACAAGCTTTGACGATGACAAAGTGCTAAGGCAGGGAGAAACTCGCTGTAATCGTCACTGGCGTTAATACAAGAAGAGTCATCCTTATAGAGATAAGTGGGAGAGAATCTAATAGTTACAATAATTGAAAATTGTGGTAAAATTGTCTACAATCCTTGAAAAAGGAATCATCGTGCTTTCTCTTTTGCATTCATCCGCTGAAAGCGGATGTAAATTGTCAAGAGTACCTGTAGAAAATATATCTGGACCTACTATAGATGAACAGTACTTTGTGGAGGAACTGTAGTGAATAGTACACGCTGACAGTTTTGTCTTTATCTGCATATCAAAAATTTGTTAAAGAAATAACCTTTACTTTTGCCAAAGGTCAAGGCCTTCGTGGGTTCTTTTGTTTTTATTTTGTTACATATCAAATGGGTCTTATCAATATTGTAGATCACAATCTTCGGGATTTGTTGAAGACCCCGTCGAACTATCCTCATCTAACCCATCGTCAGCCATAAGCTTTTATATGTATCTTTTACTCATGGCGGGGCCATCTTTGAGTGAATTGTAGCAACAAAAATTATTATTAATTGTAAAATAAGAACTTACAACACTTATCGTGGTGGGGAACACAAATTACAAGCTTTAAAGATGGAAGAGTACTAAGGCAAAGAAGAACTCGTTTTAATTACCTCTGGCTCTAATACAAGAAGAGTTCTCCTTATACAAATAAGTGGGAGAGAATGTAATAATTACAATAATTGAAAATTGTTGTAAAGTTGTCTGCAATCTCTGAAAAGGAATCATCGTGCCTTGCCTTTTGCAATCATCCGCCGAAAGTGGATGTAAATTGTCAAGAGAAGCTATAGAAAATATGTCCGGACCTACTGTTAACGAATAGTGCTTTGCCGAGAACTGTAGTAAATAGTATCTGCCGACGGTTTTTTCTTTATCCACAAAAGAAAATTTTCCTAAAGAAATGGCCGGACTTTTACGAAAGGCCAAGACCTCTGCAGGTTCTTTTGTTGTTATATTGTTACAGATCAGATGGGTCTTGTGAATGTTGTAGATCACAATGTTTGGATTTTGTTAAAGACCCTGCCGGGCTATCCTCGTCTGAGTCATCGTTAGCCATAAGCTTTTGTTTGTATCTTTTCCTTATGGTGGGGTCATCTTTGAGTGGATTGTGGCAACAAAGATCATTATTAATTGTAAAATAAGAACTTACAACCCTTATCGAGCCGGGGAACACAAATTATAAGCTTTGAAGATGGCAAAGTACTAAGGTAGAGAGAAACTTGTTGTAATTGCCTTTAGCTCTAATACAAGAAGAGTTTTCCATATATATATAAGTGGGACAGAATCTAATAATTATAATAATTGAAAATTGTTGTAAATTCGTCTGCAATCCTTGAAAAAGGAATCATCGTGCTTTGTCTTTTGGAATCATCCACTGAAAGCAGATGTACATTGTCAAAAGTAACTATAGAAAATATGTACGAACCTGCTATAAACGAATAGTACTTTGTCGCGGAACCGTAGTGAATAGTACCTGCCGACAGTTCTGTCTTTACCTGCAAAAAAAAAACTATTAAAGAAATGACTCTTACTTTTGCTAAAGGTCAAGATCTTTGTGGGTTCTTTTATTTTTATTTTGTTACAGATCAAATGGGTCTTGTGAATCATGTAGATCACAACCTTTGGGTTTCGTTGAAGAACATGTCGAACGATCTTCATCCATGGTGTCGTGTTCAATAAGCTTTTGTATGTATCTTTTCTTTATGGCAGGGTTGTTCTTAAGTGAATTGGAGCAGCAAAACATATTATCAATTGTAAAATGAAAACTTACAACACTTATCAAGATAGGGAACACAAATTACAAGCTTTAAAGATGACAAAGTACTAAGGCAGAGAGAAACTCGCAGTAATTACCTCTAGCTCTCATACAAGAAGAGTTCTTCTTATATAGATATGTGGGACAGAATCTAATAATTACAATAATTGAAAATTGTTGTAAAGTTGTCTGTAATCTTAGAAAAAGGAATCATCGTGCCTTGCCTTTTGCGATCATCCACCGAAAGTGGATTTAAATTGTCAAGACTAGTTGGAGAAAATATGTCCGTCCCTATTGTAGATGAACAGTACTTTGCAGGGGAACGGTAGTGAATAGCACCTGCTGACAGTTTTGTCTTTACCAATAAAAGAAAATTTTGTTAAAGAAATGACCCTTACTTTTGCCAAAGGTCAAGACCTTTGGGGGTTCTTTTGTTTTTATTTTGTTACAGATGAAATGGGTCTTGTGAATCTTATAGATCGCAATCTTTGGGTTTCATTGAAGACCCTGCTGAACTATCTTCGTCTGAGCCATCTTCTGCCATAAGCTTTTGTATGTATCTTTTCCTCTTGGCGAGGTCTTCTCTGAGTGAATTGAAGCAACAAAGATTATCATTAATTGTAAAATTAGAACTTACAACACTTATCAGGGTGGGGAACACAAATTAGAAGCTTTAAAGATGGCAAAGCACTATGATAGAGGGCAACTCGCTGTAATTGCGTCTGGCTCTAATACAAGAAGTGTTCTCCTTATATAGATAAGTCGGATAGAATCTAACAATCACAATAATTGAAAATTGTTGTAAAGTTGTCTGCAGTATTCGAAAATGGAATCATCGTGCTTTGCCTTTTGCAATCATTTGTCGGAAGTGGATGTAAATTGTCAATAGTAGCTGTAGAAAATATGTTTGGACCTACTGTAGATGAATAGTGCGTTGTCGAGGAACTGTAGCAAATAGTGTCTGCTGACAGTTTTATCTTTATATGCAAAAGAAAGATTTGTTAAAGAAATGACCTTGAATTTTGCCAAATGTTAAGACCTTTGTGGGTTATTTTGTTTTTATTTTGTTACAGATCAAATGGGTCTCGTGAATCTTATAGATTACAGTCTTTGGATTTTGTTGAAGACCCTATTGAACAATCTTCATTTGAGCCGTCGCGTTTCGTAAGCTTTTGTATGTATCTTCTCCTCATGGCGGTGTCATCTTTTAGTGAATTATTGCAATAAAGATTATTATTAATTGTAAAATGAGAACTTACAACACTTATCCAAGTGGGGAACACAAATTACAAGCTTTAAAGATGGCAAAGTGCTACGACAGAGGGCAACTCGCTGTAATTGCCTCTGGCTCTAACACAGGAAAAGTTCTCCTTATATAGATAAGTGGAAGAGAATCTAATAATTACAATAATTGAAAATTGTTATAAAGTTGTCCGCAATTCTTGAAAACGGGATCATCATCCTTTGTCTTTTATAATCATCCGTCGAAAGTGATGTAAATGGTCAAGACTAGCTGTAGAAATATGTTCAGACCTATTGTAGATGAATAGTACTTTGTCGGGGAATTATAGTGAATACTACCTGCCGATAGTTTTGTCTTTACCCGCAAAAAAAAATCTGTTAAAGCAATGACCCTTACTTTTTCCAAAGGTCAAGACCTTTGCAGGTTCTTTTGTTTTTATTTTGTTAGAGATCAAATGGGGCATGTGAATCTTGTAGATCACTATCTTTGGGTTTTATTGAAGACCATGTCAAACTATCTTCATCCGAGCCGTCGTGTTCCATATGCTTTTATATGTATCTTTTCTTCATGGCGGGGTCATCTCTGACTGAATTGTAGCAACAAAGATTATTATTAAATGTAAAATAAGATGTTACAACACTTGTCAACACAAATTACAAGCTTTAAAGATCGCAAAGTACCAAGGTAGAGGGAAACTCGCTGTAATTACCCCTGGCTCTAATACAAGAGGAGTTCTCCTTATATAGATAAGTGGGAGAGAATCTAAAAATTACAATAATTTAAAATTGTTGTAAAGTTGTCTGCAATCATTGAAAAGGAATCATCGTGCTTTGTCTTTTGCAATCATCCGCCGAAAGTGGATGTAATTGGTCAAGAGTAGCTGAGAAAAATATGTCCGAGCCTACTGTAAATGAATAGTACTTTGTCGGGGAACTATCGTGAATAGTACCTGTCGACAGTTTTGTGTTTACTGCAAAAGAAAAATTTGTTATAGAAATGACCCTTTCTTTTGCCAAATGATTTTGCTATAGATCAAATGGGTCTTGGGAGTCTTGTAGATCACAATCTTTGGGTTTCATTGAAGACTTTACAGAACTATCGTCGTCTGAGCTATCGTCTACCATAAGCTTTCGTATGTATCTTTTCCTCATGGCGGGGTCATCTTTGAGTGAATTGTAGCAACAAAGATTATTATTAATTATAAAATAAGAACTTACAACACTTATCATGGTGAGGAACACAAATTACAAGCTTTAAAGATGACAAAGTAGTAAGGTAGAGAGAAACTCACTGTAACTACCTCTGGCTCTAATACCAGAAGGGTTATCCTTATCTAGATAAGTGGGAGAGAATCTAATAATTACAATAATCGAAAATTGTTGTAAAGTTGTCTGCAATCCGTGAAAAAGGAATCATCGTGCTTTTTCTTTTGCAATCATTCGCCGAAAGTGGACGTAATTGGTCAAGAGTAGCTGTGGAAAATATGTCCGGGCCCAATGTAGATGAATAGTAGTTTGTCGGGGAACCATAGTGAATAGTACCTGTTGACAATTTTGTCTTTACCTACAAATAAAAAATTTGTTAAAGTAATGACTCTTACTTTTGCTAAAGGTCAAGACCTTTGCAGGTTGCTTTGTTTTTATTTTCTTATAGACGAAATAGGCCTTGTGAATCCTGTAGATCACAATCTTTGGGTTTTGTTGAAGACCCTACCAAACTATCTGTGTCTGAGCCATCGTCTGCCATAAGGCCAAGAAAAATCTGTTAAAGAAATGACCCTTACTTTTGCAAAGGTCAAGGCCTTTGTGAGCTCTTTTGTTTTTATTTTGTTATAGATCAAATGGGTCTTGTGAATCTTGTAGATCACAATCTTTGGGTTTCATTGAAGACCCTGCCGAACTATCTTTGTCTGAACCGTCGTGTTCCGTAACCTTTTGTATGTATTTTTTCCTCATGGCGGGGTCATCTTTGAGTGAATTGTAGCAATAAAGATTATTTTTAATTGTAAAATAAGAACTTAAGGCACTTATCAAGGTGCGAATGCAAATTAGAAGCGCTAAAGATAGCAAAGCACTAAGGCAGAGAGAAACTCCCTACAATTGCCTCTGGCTTTAATAGAAAAATTGTTCTCCTTATATAGATAAGTGGGACAGAATCTAATAACTATAATAATTGAAAATTGTTGTAAAGTTGTGTGCAATCCTTGAAAAAGGGATCATCATGCTTTGCCTTCTGCAATCATTCGTTGAAAGTGGATGTAAATTATCAAGACTAGCTGTAGAAAGTATATCTGTGTCTACTATAGATGAATAGTATTTTGTCGGGGAACTATAGTGAATAGTACCTACTGACAGTTTTGTCTTAACGTACAAATGAAAAATTTGTTAAAGAAATGACCCTTACTTTTGCCAAAGGTTAAGAGCTTTGCGGGTTCTTTTGTTTTTATTTTGTTACAGATCAATTGGATCTTGTGAACCTTATAGATCACAATCTTTTGGTTTCATTGAACACCCTGCCGAACTGTCTTCGTCTAAGCCATCTTCTGCCATAAGCCTTTGTATGTATCTTTTCCTCATGGCGGGGTCATCTTTAAGTGAATTGCAGCAACAAAGATTATTATTAATTGTAAAATAAGAACTTACAACACTTACCAAGGTGGAGAACACAAATTACAAGCTTTAAAGATGGCAAAGTACTAAGGCGGAGAGAACCATGCTGTACTTGCCACCAGTTCTAATACAACAAGAATTCTCATTGTATAGATAAGTGGGATAGAATCTAATAATCATACTAATTGAAAGTTATTGTAAAGTTGTTTGCAATCTTTTAAAACGAAATCATCGTGCTTTTTCTTTTGCAATCATCTGCCAATAGTGGACGTAAATTGTCAAGAGGAGCTGTAGAAAATATGTCCGGACCTCCTGTAGACGAATAGTACTTTGTCAGGGAACTATAGTGGATAGTATCTGCCGATAGTTTTGTCTTTTGCTACAGAAGAAAAATTTATTAAAGAAATGACCCTGACTTTTGCCAAATGTTAAGACCTTTGCGGGTTCTTTTGTTTTTATTTTGTTATAGATCAAACGAGTCTTGTAAATCTTATAGATCACAATCTTTGGGTTTCATTGAAGACTCTGCTGAACAATCTTCATCTGAGCCATCATCAGCCATAAGCTTTTGTATGTATCTTTTCCTCATGGCGGGGTCATCTTTGAGTGAATTGTTGTAACAAAAGATTATTATTAATTGTAAAATAAGAACTTACAACACTTATCGAGGTGGGAAACACAAATTACAGGCTTTAAAGATGGGAAAGTACTAAGGCGGAGAGAAACTCGCTGTAATTGCCTTTGGCTCTAATACAAGAAGAATTCTCCTTATATAGAAAAGTAGGAGAGAGTCTAATAATTACAATAATTGAAAATTCTTGCAAAGTTGTCTGCAGTCTTTGAAAAAGGAATCATCATACTTTGCCTTTTGCAATCATCTGTGGACACTGGATATAAATTGTCGAGAGTAGCTATAGAAAATATGTCCGAACCTGCTGTAGATGAATAATACTTTGTCGTGAAAATGTAGTGAATAGTACCTGCCAAAAGTTTTGTCTTTACCTGCAAAATAAAAATATGTTAAAGAAATGACTCTTACATTTGCCAAAGGTCAAGACCTTCGCGGGTTCTTTTGTTTTTATTTTGTTACTGATCAAATGGGTCTTGTTAATGTTGTAGATCACAATCTTTGGGCTTCATTGAAGACCCTGCCGAAGTATCCTCGTCTGAGCCATCGTCATCCATAAGCCTTCGTATGTATCTTTTCCTCATGGTAGGGGTCATGTTTGAGAGAATTGCGGCAACAAAGATTGTTATTAATTGTAAAATAAGAACTCACAACACTTATCGAGGAGAGGAATAGAAATTACAAGCTTTAAAGATGGAAAAGTGCTAAGGCAGAGAAAAACTCACTGTAATTGGCCCTAGCTCTAATACAAGAAGAGTTCTCCTTGTATAGACAAGTTGGAGAGAATCTAATAATTACAATAATTGAAAATGGTTCCAAAGTTGTCTACAATCCGTAGAAAAGGAATCATCGTGTTTTGTCTTTTGCAATCATCCACGGAAAGTGGATGTAATTGGTCAAGTGTAGTTGTAGAAAATATGTCCCGGCCTACTGTAGATGAATACTACTTTGGTGGGGAACTGTACCTATCGGCAATTTTGTCTTCACCTACGAAAGAAAAATTTGTTAAAGAAATGACCCCTATATTCGTCAAAGGTCAAGACCTTTGCGGGTTGCTTTGTTTTTATTTTCTTATAGATCAAATGGGCCTTATGAATCTTGTAGACCACAATCTTTGGTTTTTGCTGAAGACCATGTAGAACTATCTTTGTTGGAGCCATCGTCTGCCACAAGGCCAAGAAAAATCTGTTAAAGAAATGACCCTTACTTTCATGAAAGGTCAAGATATTTGGGGGTTCTTTGTGTTTATTTTGTTACAGATCAAATGGGTCTTGTGAATCTTATAGATCACAATCTTTGGGTTTCGTTGAAGACCCTATCGAACTATCTTTGTTTGAGCCGTTGTGTCCTGTAAGCTTTTGTATGTATCTTTTCCTCATAGCGGGGTCATCTTTGAGTGAATTGTCACAACAAAGTTTATTATTAATTGTAAAATGAGAACTTACAACACTTGTCCAGGTGGGGAACACAAATTACAAACTTTAAATATGGCAAAGTGCTAAGGTAAAGAGACACTCGCTGTAATTGCCTCTGGCTCAAACACAGGAAGAGTTCTCCTTATATAGATAAGTGGGACATAATCTAATAATTGCAATAATTGAAGGTGGTTCCAAAGTTGTCTGCAATCTGTGGAAAAGGTATCATCATGTTTTGTGTTTTACAATCATCCACTGAAAGTGGATGTAATTGGTCAAGAGTAGCTGTAGAAAATACATCCGGGCCTATTGTAGATAAATAGCACTTTGTTGGGGAACTGTAGCGAATAGTACCTGTTGATAGTTTTGTCTTTACCTACAAAAGAAAAATTTGTTAAAGAAACAACCCTTACTTTTGCCAAAGGCTAAGACTTTTGCGGGTTCTTTTGTATTTATTTTGTTACAGATCAATTGGGTCTTGTGAATCTTATAGATCGCAATCTTTGGGTCTCATTGAAGACCCTGTCGAACTATCTTCGTGTAGCACCCCCAGTCCTTACAGCCAGGAGCGTTACGTTTTCTTAACTTCTTACTTAAATTTTGGGGCGAAATGGATGGAGTTTTCTCTAAAAACTGACCGTTTCTAGGCTAAAAGCCTTAAAATAAACCCCTGCAATCAACAGAAGCATACAACATTTTAAAATAAACTCAACGGCTACGCGCTGGAGTTCATAACTCAACGAGCAACTTGCTCGGAGTATTCAAACAATATAGTTCATTAATAAAGAAGAAATGAAAGATACAACTCAATGGTTCACACAACCGAAGTATTGTGGTTTATATCCCAAAACATAACTAACTTTGACCAAGAAGACATCTAACTAATTAGATGATTCGCTCATACGGTCATACAGAGCGACCTTATACCATATGCATTACATGAAGTAGAATACTTAGTTTACATATGTTTACAAACTAAGAATACATTCTATAACATCATCAAGCAGCGAGACTACTTCACTATGGGCACACTTGACTCCCTTTAAGCAAGGGTAACTTCTATTTCGGCATAGCTGACTCAACTTCTTCCTGTCATAAAAAAAACCTAGGGAAAAGGGGGAAAGAGTAGTGGGATGAGCAACCACACGCTCAGTGAGTATTCCCCGGCCCCTTAAAACCAAAACTATTGCAGGCAATCATACTCATAATTGTCACATATCACGTATTCATACTTTACTATTATATTAGGCATTCATGAATCCTCAAAGAAGGATCACTATTCATAAACTTCATTTTAGCCGTTCAGACTCATTTTCAGGCCTCTGAATTCCTTAACTAACAAGTACTTAAACACAAAAGCAAGCATGGAGGGCTAAACACAGAAACTTTCTTTCATAGCTTAAGCATAGGGATCTTTCTTTTTTATAAACATAACTACTTAGCATTCCATTCAGACTATACATGAAACCTCATTCATACGATGTGCACATAAGGTTATCTCTTTTCATAATCATGCTTTTCTTAGCATTTCATTCATATGATATGCAAAAGGCACACACACATTTCAAGTCTCATTCAAATATCATTCACAGGGTATGCATGAAATATGCTCATAAGGATTTCTTTTTCATAATCGTATTTTGCTTAGCATCTCATTCACAAGTTATACTTGGAATATGCATGTAACGCTTTATTTTCATCAGCATATATTACTTAGATCTCACTCATATGATATGCACAAGTCATGCACAGGAAGCTTTCATTCTTTTTACTGAAAACACTTCATTTAACCTCTTGAGGCTCATAAAAACTCTTCTCTTAGCCTCTTGAGGCTCGTTTTCTTTAAAAGAGATCTCTTTCATATCGGTCGCATACTGACTCTTATAAGCTTTTCACATTTCATTCATCTGGCCTCTTAATGGCCCATAAAAACTTTGCTTATTAGGAAAATACATCTGGCATAAGATCATTACGGGGTGCTGATTGGGTGAGATCTATTTTCAACCTTATAGTGAGACCTAACGCTCATGCTTAAGCTCTTACTCCCGGGACGGCTGCATATAACATATCGGATCATTACCCTCATCAGGGTCTTCTAGGGTTTTCTAGTACCAGGACTTATCCCCTAGGCTAACATTATTCACATCATATTGTCCGAAGCATATTATCTTAGCCAATTTAAAGCGTATGGGCCATAACGGCTAATAATTTTACTGCCTCTTACAGCGAAAACCTTTTACATACATCGCACTCTCTTTTTATTTATATTCTTTAGGGATTCCCCCGTTCAAGCGAGTTCACTACCATAACTATATTCGTATATTTAAAATAGGCCAATGATTGCTAATAGTCATGGCTACTATTAGTTAAAACCATGAAAACTTTCTTTTTCGAACACACCCTCGCTCGCAAGATGGAACTTAACAACATAAAAGGGGAGGAGTTTGCATATAACACATTCAAGCACTTTATAATCAATCAATCTCAGCATAAGCCACACATGGCCACGCAATCCACACGATTGTGGTTAATCACAGCCCAGACTCCCTCCTCACATAGCAACTGACCACAGAGAGCCTCGAACCACTCATAGTTCTACCTCAAACCGTCCAACTACCATCTTGGTTTTAATTTCACAATTTAATATTCTAATGATCATGATATACTGAAAAGTGATATGCAAACTTACGTAACTTACCAATGCTTAACATACCAAACAAACAAATAACAATTAGTAGTGTGCTACAACCAACGGTTATAACCATATACACACACACACACACACACACACACATATATATATATATATATATAGACATTTAAACGACCTCAACTTGAAACAAATGCTTAGTAAGCTGAGTTAAACTAACTAAGCATAAAACACGATTACATTCATGTATTGTAGTTAAGGGGTGAAACATGCTCATTTCATCATTCGAACGTTGTTTCCAAAGCTATTTCATAAGCATAATTCAACTGAATAGACAAGTAACGATTCGAGGCATTCATTCATTGTTTCGATGTTACATTTCAAGCCTAATCAAGCCATTTAAGCATAATACGATTCTAGACGTTTGTTTATTACATCGAAGTCATTATTCGAATCTAAATAAGTCACCTAAAGCTAATACGATTCAAGGCATTCGTTTATTATATCGAAGTTAATATTCAAGTCAAATTTTTAGGCATGTATTAATTGAGTCTACTTGAATCGATTCTAAACATGCATAATTCCTTTCGAAGCTATTTTTCAAGCGTGAACTAACTAAACTAACATATATCGATTCAAGCGTTATTAGGTCGTTTCAAGGCTATATTTTCAAGCATGAATTGACTATATTAACATGCATCGATGTCGTTTACTCACATAATACGTAATTCACTAAACATGAAAATCACCAATCTTGTCATTTTAACGGCCTACTTTCTACCCACCTAAGGAGGTCGTTTTAACCCAATTCGAACAGCATCTTAGGCATATCAGACAATCCAATTAGCACGTATCAATTTAGGATACTCTAAGGCATAAAATCGATTCGTTTTGGGCAGCAGTCATACACGCGTAATCGAGGCTGATTTAATTAAAATAAAACATGCATAATCAGTCTCCACGTTCTCAATCAATCAGTCTAACCTAAACCAACATGCATCATCACTTTAGGCTAAAAACATTTTCGAAACTACTAATACTTAGGAGGCGAGAAACACCCACCTGGACTCCAACCTAAGGACCCGATTATGGGTTGCATAGACTGATTCGAAGCTAGGCCACGACCCCCGCTCCTCATGATGCTGCTGCTACTGCCTCTTCTCCCTTGCTCTAGCCCTAGGCCATGTACATCAGGACCACGTCGGTGGTGGTCGGGGTACTGGTGGTGTTTTGGGTTCAAACCCTAACCCTTTGAACCATTGCCCTCAGCCAACCCTTCTCTCTCTTTCTCTTAGCCGGTGGTGAACGGACGGTCAGCAGTGTCACCGTCGCTGCCCATCTCTGGCCCACCATCGCCACCCATCTGTCCTTGCTCCCTCACTCTTTCGCTCCATCTCTCTCTCTCTCTCTCTCTCTCTCTCTCTCTCTCTCTCTCTTTGTGTGTCGCGGAGGTCCGGCCGGCGCCTGTCTCGCCGGTGCGCCGTTGCCGTCCAACGGCCCTCCCCTCTTCCACCTCTCTTTTTCTCTCTCTTATGCCAGGGGTCGGGGGTCACAGGGAACATGAAGAACCCCCCCTTGTCGTGGTTTGCTGTCGTGAAAGAAAGGGGCTTAGCCCCCTTTTTACTCTTTTTTTTTTTGACTCAAGCTGTTCAGTGATTGGTACCGCTAGTCTAGTTTATATCCCGAACTCTAAACATGAATCATTAATACAGCCTTCTATCGACTATTCGTTCCCAAATATATAAAGGTTCGATTTATTTAACATCGAATCACTTCTAAGGTTGACAACATAATCGTACTCGGGAAACGACTAAATTAAACTATCGATATAATTTAAGGGCACAAATAGCACGAATTAACTTTAAAATCAATAATAGCAATAATAATTCTTTTTAATAAAATTATCACTCACATAAGCACAACGATACTAATTTAACTCATATGGTTAATAAAAATACGAATTTTGTAACATAGAAGGCAAGGCAGCCAGCTTAACGTAAAATAAAGGATGCGGGTCTTATACCTCGTCTGAGCCATCTTCTGCCATAAGCTTTTGTATGTATGTTTTCCACATGGCGGGGTCATCTTTGAGTGAATTGTAGCAATAAAGATTATTATTAATTGTGAAACAAGAACTTACAACACTCATGGCGGTGGGGAACACAAGTGCAAGGTTTAAAGATGGCAAAGTCCTAAGGCAGAGAGAAACTCATTGTAACTGCCTTTGGCTCTAATGCAAGAAGAGTTCTCCTTATATAGATAAGTGTGAGAGAATCTAATAATTACAGTAATTGAAAATTGTTGTGATGTTGTCTGCAATCCTTGAAAAAGGAATCATCGTACTTTGCCTTTTGTAATCATCGATCGAAAGTGGGTGTAAATTTTTAATAGTAGCTATAGAAAATATGTTCGAACCTATTGTCGACGAATAGTACTTTGTCATGGAAATGTAGTGAATAGTACCTGTCGACAGCTTTATCCTTACCTGCAAAAGAAAAACCTGTTAAAGAAATGACCCTTACTTTTGCAAAGGTCAAGACCTTTGTAGGTTTGTTTGTTTTTATGTTGTTATAGATCAAATGGGTCTTGTGAATCTTATAGATCACAATCTTTGGGTTTCGTTGAAGACCCTACTGAGCTATCTTCGTCTGAGCCATCTTCTGCCATAAGCTCTTGTATGTATCTTTTCCTCATGGCGGGGTCATCTTTGAGTGAATTGAGGCAACAAAGATTATTATTAATTGTAAAATAAGAACTTACAACACTTATCAAGGTGGGAAGCACAAATTACAAGCTTTAAAGATGGCAAAGTACTAAGGCAGAGAGAAACTCGTTGTGATTGCCTCTAGCTCCAAAACAAGAAAAGTTCTCCTTATATAGATAAGTGGGATAGAATTTAATAATCACAGTAATTGAAAACTGTTGTACAGTTGTCTGCAATCTTTGGAAAATGAATCATCGTGCTTTGTCTTTTGCAATCGCTTGCCGAAAGCGGATGTAAATTGTCAAGAGTAGCTCTAAAAGATATATCCAGGCCTACTGTAGATGAATAGTACATTGTCGGGAACTGTAGTGAATAGTATCTGCCGACAGTTTTACCTTTACCTACAAAAGAAAAATTTGTTAAAGAAATGACCCTTACTTTTACCAAAGGTCAAGACCTTTGCAGGTTCCTTTGTTCTTATTTTCTTACATATGAAATGGGTCTTATGAATCTTGTAGCTCACAATCTTTAGGTTTCAATGAAGACCCTTTCGAACTATCCTTGTCTGAGCCATCACCTGCCATAAGCTTTTGGAAGTATCTTTTCCTCATGGTGTGGTCATCTTTGAGTGAATTGCAGCAACAAAGATTGTTATTAATTCTCTAATAAGAACTTATAACACTAATCGAGGTGGGGAACACAAATTACAGGCTTTGAAGATGGCAAAGTCCTAAGGTAGAGAGAAACTGGCTATAACTGCCTCTGTCTCTAATCCAAGAAGAGTTCTCCTTGTATAGATAAGTGGGAGAGAATCTAATAATTATAATAATTGAAAATTGTTACAAAGTTGTCTGCAATCCTTGAAGAAGGAATCATCATGCTTTGTCTTTTGCAATAGTAGCTACAGCAAATATGTCCGAACCTACTCTAGATGAATAGTACTTTGCCGTGGAATTGAGTGAATATAGTACCTGCCGATAGTTTTGTCTTTATCTGTAAAAGAAAAATTTGTTAAAGAAATGACCCTTACTTTTGCAAACGGTCAAGGCCTTTACAGGTTCTTTTGTTTTTATTTTGTTTAAGATCAAATGGGTCTTGTGAATCTTGTAGATCTCAATCTTTGGGTTTTGTTGAAGACCCTGCCGAACTATCTTCGTTCGAGTCGTCGTGTTCCATGAGCTTTTGTATGTATCTTTTCTGCGTGGCGGGGTCATCCTCAAGTGAATTATAGCAATAAAGATTATTATTGATTATAAAATAAGATCTTACAACACTTATCAAGGCGGGGAATACAAAATACAAGCTTTAAAGATGGCAAAGTACTGAGGTTGAGAGAAACTCGCTGTAATTACATCTGGCTCTAATACAGAAAGAGTTCTCCTTATACAGTTATGTGGGATAGAATCTAATAATTACAATAATCAAAAATTGTTGTAAAGTTGCCTGCAATTCGTGAAAATGGAAGCATCATGCTTTGTCTTTTGCAATCATCCACTGAAATTGGATTTAAATTATCAAGAGTAGCTTTAGAAAATACGTCCAGACCTGCTGTAGATGAATATTACTTTGACGGGGAACTATATTGAATAGCACCTGTCCACAGTTTTGTCTTTACCTGCAAAAAAAATGGCCCTCACTTTTGCCAAAGGTCATGACCCTTGCGGGTTCCTTTGTTTTTACTTTCTTGTAGATCAACAAGGCCTTGTGAATCTTGTAGATCACAATCTTTAGGTTTCATTGAAGACCCTGCCGAACTATCTTCGTCTGAGCTATCGTCTGTCGTAAGCTTTTATATGTATCCTTTTCCTTGTGGCGGGGTCGTCTTTGAGTGAATTGCAGCAACAAAGATTATTATTAATTATAAAATGAGAACTTACAACACTTGTTGATGTGAGGAACTCAAATTACAAGCTTTAAAGATGAAAAGTGTTAAGGCGGGGAGAAACTCACTATGATCGCCTCTAGCTCTAATACAAGAAGTGTTCTCCTTGTATAGATAAGTGAGAAAGAATCTAATAATTACAATAATTGAAAATTGTTATAAAGTTGTCTGTAATCCTTTAAAAGGGAATCACCGTGCTTTCTCTTTTGCAATCATCCACCGAAAGGGGATGTAAACTGTCAAGAGTAGCTGTAGAAAATATATCCGGACCTACTGTAGAAGAACAGTACTTAGTCGAGGAACTGTAGAGAATAGTACATGCTGACAGTTTTGTCTTTACCTGCATATCAAAAATTTGTTAAAGAAATAACCCTTACTTTTGCAAATGGTCAAGACCTTTGCGGGTTCTTTTGTTTTTATTTTTTACCGATCAAATGGGTCTTGTGAATGTTATAGATCACAATCTTTTTGTTTCATTGAAGACCCTACCGAACTGTCCTCGTCTGATCCATCATTAGCCATAAGCTTTTACATGTATTTTTTCCCCATGGTAGGGTCATCTTTGTGTGAATTGTAGCAACAAAGATCATTATTAATTGCAAAATGAGAAATTACAACACTTATTAAGGCGAGGAACACAAATCACAAGCTTTGAAGACGGCAAAGTAGTAAGGTAGAGAGAAACTTGCTATAATTACCTCTGGCTCTAATACAAGAAGAGTTCTCCTTGCATAGATAAATGCGTCAGAATCTAATAACTACGATAATTCAAAATTGTTGTAAAGTTGTTTGCCATTCTTGACAAAGGAATCATTGAGCTTTGTGTTTTGCAATCCCCCGCTGAAAGCGGATGTAAATTGTCAAGAGTAGCTATAGAAATATGTCTGAACCTACTGTAGACAAATAATACTTTGTCGGGGAACTGTAGTGAATAGTATTTGCCGATAGTTTTGTCTTTATCTGCAAAAGAAAAATCTGTTAAAGAAATGACCCTTACCTTTGCCAAAGGTCAATACCTTTGCTGATCTCTTCGTTTTATTTTATTACAAATCAAAAGGGTCATGTGAATCTTGTAGATCACAATCTTTAGGTTTCGTCGAAGACCATGCCGAACATCCTCGTCCGAACCGTCATGTTCCATAAGCTTTTGTATGTATCTTTTCTTCACAGCAGGGTCATCTTTGAGTGAATTATAGCAAGAAAGATTATTATTAACTGTAAAATAAGAACTTACAGCACTAATCGAGACAGGGAACCCAAATTACAAGTTTTAAGGATGGCAAAGTACTAAGGCAGAGAGAAACTCACTGTAATTGCCTCTAGCTCTAACACAAGAAGAGTTCTCCTTACATAGATAAGTGGGAGAGAATCTAATAATTGCAATAATTGATAATTGTTGTAATGTTGTCTCCAATCCTTGAAAAAGAAATCATCGTGATTTGCCTTTTGCAATGATCCGCTGAAAGTGGGTGTAAATTGTTAAGACTAGCTGTAGAAAATATGTCTGGCCCCAATGTAGATGAATAGCACTTTGTCGGGGGAACTGTAGTGAATAGTACCTACTGATAGTTTTGTCTTTACCTACAAAAGAAAAATTTGTTAAAGAAATGACCCCTACTTTTACCAAAGGTCAAGACCTTTGTGGGTTCATTTGTTTTTACCCTACTGAACTATCTTCGTCTGAGCCATCTTCTGCCATATGCTCTTGTATGTATCTATTCCTCATGGCAGGGTCATCTTTGAGTGAATTGAGGGAACAAAGATTATTATTAATTGTAAAATAAGAACTTACAACACTTATCAAGGTGGGGAATACAAATTACGAGCTTTAAAGATGGCAAAGTAGTAAGGCAGAGAGAAACGAGCGTTAATTGCCTTTAGCGCTAATATAAGAAGAGTTCTGCTTAAATAGATAAGTGGGGTGGAATCTAATAATTACAATAATTAAAAATTATTGTAAAGTTGTCTGCAATCTTTGGAAAAGGAATCATTGTGCTTTGTCTTTCACAATTATCCTCCGAAAGTGGATGTAAATTGGCAAGAGTAGGTGTAGAAAATATGTCTGGGCCTACTGTAGACGAATAGTACTTTGTCAGGGAACTATAGTGAATAGTACCTGCTGACAATTTTGTCTTTACCTGCAAAAGGCAAATTTGTTAAAGAAATGACCCTCACTTTTGCCAAAGGTCAAGACCTTTGTGGGTTATTTAGTTTTTGTTTTGTTATAGATCAAATGGGTCTTGTGAATGTTGTAGATCACAATCTTTGGGTTTTGTTGCAGACACTGTCGAACTATCCTCGTTTGAGACATCGTCAGCCATGACCTTCTGTATGTATCCTTTCCTCATGGTGGGGTCATCTTTTAGTGAGTTGATGCTACAAAGATAATTATTAATTGTAAAATAAGAACTTACAACACTTATCGAGGTAGGGAATACAAAATAAAGGCTTTAAAGATGGCAGAGTACTAAGGGAGAGAGAAACTCACTATAATTGCCTCTGGCTCTAACACAAGAAGAGTTCTCCTTATATAGAAAAGTGGGACAGAATCTAATAATTACAGTAATTGAAAATTGTTGTAAAGTCATCTGCAATCCTTCAAAAAGGAATCATCATGCTTTGCCTTTTATAATCATCTGCCGAAAGTGGATGTACATTGTCAAGACTAGCTGTAGAAAATATGTCCGGGCCTACTGTAAATGAATAGTACTTTGTTGGGGACCTGTAGTGAATAGTACGTGCTGGCAGTTTTGTCTTCACCTACAAAAGAAAAATTTGTTAAACAAATGACCCTTACTTTTGCCAAAGGTCAAGGCCTTTGCGGGTTCTTTTGTTTTTATTTTGTTACAGATCAAATGGGTCTTGTGAATCTTGTGGATCACAGTCTTTGGGATTCGCTGAAGACCTATAGAACTATCTTCGTCTAAGCCATCGTCAGCCATAAGCTTTTGTATGCATCTTTTGTTCGTGGCGCGGTCATCTTTGAGTGAATTATAGCAACAAAGATTATTATTAATTGTAAATAAGAAGTTACAACACTTATCAAGGTGGGGAACACAAATTGCAAGATTTAAAGATGGCGAAGTGCTGAGGCAGAGAGAAACTCACTATAATTACCTCTGGCTCTAATATGAGAAGAGTTCTCCTTATATAGAAAAGTAGAAGAGAATCTAATAATTACAATAATTGAAAATTGTTGTAAAGTTGTCCGCAATTCTTGAAAAAGGAATCACCATGCTTTGTCTTTTGGAATCATCCGCCGAAAGTGGATGTAAATTGTCAAGAGATGAATAGTACTTTGTCAGGGAACTGAGTGAATAGTACCTATCGATAGTTTTGTCTTTATCTGCGGAAGAAAAATTTGTTAAAGAAATTACCCTTTCTTTTGCCAAAGATCAAGACCTTTGCGGATTCTTTTGTTTTTATCTTGTTACATATGAAATGGCTCTTGTGAATCTTGTAGATCACAATCTTTGGGTTTCGTTGAAGACTCTGCCAAACTATCTTCGTCTGAGCCATCTTCTGCCATAAGGCTTTGTATGTATCTTTTCCTTATTACGGGGTCATCTTTGAGTGAATTGCAGCAACAAAGATTATTATTAATTGTAAAATAAGAACTTACAACACTTATCAGGGTGGGGAACAGAAATTACAAGCTTTAAAGATGGTAAAGTACTAAGACAGAGCGAACCTCACTGTAATTACCTCTGGGTCGAATACAACAAGGGTTCTCGTTTTATTGATAAGTGCGATAGAATCTAATAATACAATAATTGAAAATTGTTGTAAAGTTATCTGCAATCTTTGAAAAAGGAATCATCGTGCTTTTTCTTTTGGAATCATCTGTCGAAAGTGGATGTAAATTGTCAAAAGTAGCCGTAGAAATTATGTTCAGACTCACTATAGATGAATAGTACCTTGTCGAGGAGCTACAGTGAATAGTATTTGTTGACAGTTTTGTCTTTACCTGCAAAAGAAAAATTTATTAAAGAAATGGCCCTAACTTTTGCTAAATGTTAAGACCATTGCAGGTTCTTTTGTTTTTATTTTGTTACAGATCAAATGGGTCTTGTGAATCTTGTAGATCACAATCTATGGGTTTCGTTGAGGACTCTACCGAACTATCTTCGTCTGAGCCATCGTCAGCAATAAGCTTATATATGTATCTTTTCCTTATGGCGGGGTTATCATTGAGTAAATTGTAGCAATAAAGATTGTTATTAATTGTAAAATAAGAACTTACAACACTTGTCAAGGTGGGGAATAGAAATTACGAGCTTTAAAAGTGTTGAGGCATAGAGAAACTCGCTGTAATTGCCCCTGGCTCTAACACAAGAGGAGTTTTCCTTATATAGATAAGTGGGAGAGAATATAAAAATCACAATAATTGAAAATTATTGTAAAGTTGTCTTTAATTCTTGAAAAAGGAAACATCGTGCTTTGTCTTTTGCAATCATCCGCCGAAAGTGGATGTAATTGCTCAAGAGTAGCTGAGAAAAGTATGTCCGAGCCTACTGTAGATGAATAGTACTTTGTCGAGGAACTGTAGTGAATAGTACCTGTCGACAGTTTTGTCTTCACCTACGGAAGAAAAATTTGTTAAGGAAATGCCCCTTACTTTTGCCAAAGGTCAAGACCTTTGCAGGTTGCTTTGTTTTTATTTTCTTACTGATCAAATGGGCCTTGTGAATCTTGTAAATCACAATCTTTGGGTTTTGTTGAAGAGCCTGCCAAACTATCTTTGTTTGAGCCATCGTCTGCCATTAGGTTGAGGAAAATCTGCTGAAGAAATGACCCTTACGTTTGCCAAAGGTCAAGACCTTTGCGAGTTCTTTTGTTTTTATCTTGTTACAGATCAAATGGGTCTTGTGAATCTTATAGATCGCAATCTTTTGGTTTCATTGAAGACCCTACTAAACTATCTTCGTCTCAGCCATCTTCTGCCATAAGCTTTTGTATATATTTTTTCCTCATGGCGTGGTCATCTTTGAGTGAATTGTAGCAGCAAATATTATTATTAATTGTAAAATAAGAACTTACAACACTTCTCGAGGTGGGGAATAGAAATTACAAGCTTTAAAGATGGCAAAGTACTAAGGCAGAGTGAACCTCACTATAATTGCCTCTGGTTCTAATACAACAAGAGTTCTCGTTATGTAGATAAAATCACATGTAACACCCCTAGCCCCTAGGGCCGGAAGCGTTACGCTCTCTTAACTTTCTACTTAAATCCCGGGGTGAAACAGATAGAGTTTCCCCTAAAAACTGACCGTTTCCAGGCTAAAAGCCTTACAATAAACCCCTGCAAATCAATGGAAGCGTAAAACATGTAAAAGAAGCTCAACGGCCGCACCCTGGAGTTCATAACTCAACGAGCAACTCGCTCGGAGTACACCAAACAGAATAGTTCATTAATACAGGAAAAGTAAGAGATACAACTCAACGATCTACACAGCCGGAGTACTGGAGTTTACATCACAAAAACTAACTGATTTCAACTAAAAAGACAACCGACTAATTAGATGGTTGGCTCACATGGCCATACAGAGCAACTCATAAATAATATGCATTATATGAGCTAGAAAACTTAGTTTACAATAATTAAAAACTAGGAATACGTTATATTACATTGTTAAACTCGTGAACCTACTTCTATATGGCACACATAACTCTTTTTCAATCAGGGGTAAACTTCAACTCCGTAAAAGTGGCTTGACTTTCACCTGTCACAAAGAAGACCTGGAAAAAAGGGGAAAGAGTAGTGGGATGAGCAACCACACGCTCAGTGAGTGTCCCCCAACCCCCTTAAAACCAAAACCATTGCAGGCAATAATATCTTTACTAGTCACATATCACGTATCCATACTTTACTATCATATTAGGCATTCATAAAATTCTTATGGAAATATCACTACCCATAAACTTCACTTTAAGCACTCAAACACATTTCTAGGTCTCTAAATGACCAAACTTCTTTACTAACAGGCAGTCGAACACTTAAGCAAGCGACAAGGCTAAGCACAGAGACTTTTTTTTCATAAACATAACTTCCTAGCATTCTATTCGAACCATGCATGAAACCCTATTCATATGATGTGCACATAAGGTTATATCTTTTCATAATCATACTTTTCTTGGCATTTTATTCATATGATATGCATAAAACACACACATTTCAAGTCTCAATTAAATCTCATTCATAGGGATGCATGAAATATGCTCATGAGACTTTCTTTTCATATTTGTATCTTACTTAGCATCTCATTCATAAGTTATACTTAGAACATGCACATGTCATACACAGGAAGCTTTCTTTCTTTTTACTAAAAACACTTCATTTAGCCTATTGAGGCTCATAAAAACTCTTCTCTTAGCCTCTTGAGGCTCATATTCTTTAAAAGAATCTCTTTCATCTTGGTCTCATAATGACCCTTAAAAAACTTTCTTTCTGAAATACTTAAAAAGACGAAACACCGATTGCTTTTCTTACTTATTAGGAAATTACTCTGGGCATAAGATCATCATAAAGTGCTGGTTGGGAGATATCTACACTCAATCCCATTGAGATTAACTCACACTAAGCTCTTACTCCCAGAATGGCAACTAACTTTTGGACCTTAACTCTCAGGGTCTTTAGGGACTACTCCCTAGGCTAGGGATTTCCCCGTTCAAGCAGGTTTACTCTCATCTATTGTCCCTAAGCACTTATCTTAGCCATTTAAACTGGTCATAACGACTAATAAGTTTGCTGCCTCTCACAGCGAAATCATTTATCATGCAACTCACGCCTTTATAAAACTCTTTAGAGATTTCCCTGTTCAAGCGAGTTCACTCCCAAAACTGTATTCATTTATTTAAAATAGGCCATTATACACTAATAATTATAGCTACTATCATTTCAAAACATGAAATCCTTCTTTTTCAAAACTCACCCTTATGCAAGTAATCAAACTTAATGACATAGAAAGGGTAGGGGTGCACATGTACACATTCAAACACTTTATAATTCAACTTAGCAACATGAGCCACACATGGCCTCGCAATCCACACGATTGCGGTAATCACAACCCAGACTCCCTTCTCACATTGCAACCGGCCACAGGACCTCGAACCACTCATAGTTCTACCTCAAACCATCTAACTACCATCTAGGTTTTCAATTCAATAATCATAACATATTATCATAAAGATCTTATGAAATAGCTACGTATAACTTACCGAGCGAGTAGCAACCATCCAACAGCTCATTACCGCATACATAAGCATAAACATATATGTATATATTGTATTAACTTGAAATAAGAACTTAATGAACTGAAATAACTCACAACACATGAAATTTAGCCTACATTCATAACTTGTGAATAGAAGGTAAGTATACCAAGTTCATGTCATTTCAACGCATAGCTAACCAACTAACATGCCATTTTCAAAGCATAACCGTCCGACTAAACATGCATTGGCTTAAAATGTTCTCAGGTCGTTTCAAGAGTACTCTTAAGTATGAATTAGCTCAATATGTGTCAATTTAAAGAATGCTTGTCACTCAAGGGTTACTTTTAAATAGGAACTAATCAAATTAGCCTGCTTCAATCTTAGGTGCTCGTGGTTCATTTCAAACATTCATGTATTGTGGTTAAGGGGGTAAACATGCTCATTTCGTCATTCGAATGTTATTTCTAAAGCTATTTCACAAGTATAATTCAACTAAATAGACAAGCATCGATTTGAGGCATTCATTCATGGCTTCGAAGTTACATTTTAAGCCTAATTAAGCCATTTAAGCATAATACGATTCTAGACATTCGTTTATCACGTCAGAGTTACTATTTGAATCTAATTAAGCCATCTAAACGTATTGTGATTCAAGGCAACTGTTTATCACGTCAAAGTTACTATTTGAATCTAATTAAGCCATTTAAACGTATTGCGATTCAAGGCATTTGTTTATTACGTCGAAGTTACTATTTGAACCTATTTGAACCATTTAAACATAATGCGTTTCATGACATTCGTTTATTATATCGAAGTTACTACTCGAACCTATTTAAGTCATTTAAACATAATACGATTCTAGGCATTCATTTATCATATCGAGTGTTACTATTCAAGTCAACCCTTCAGGTATGCATTAACTGAATTCACTTGAATCGAACTTAAACATGCATAACTCATTTCAAACTATATTTTTAGGCATGTATTCTATCTAACTTAACATGCATAGTTTCTCATTACGTATTTCATGAAATGAACTAAACCTAAGCTGACATGCATCATCGTTTAGGCTAAAACGTTTTTGAATCTACTAATACTTAGAAGGCGAGAAACATCCACCTGGACTCCAAGCTAAAGACTCGAATCCAAGGCTGCTGGCTCGACTCTAGGGCTTAAACAATTCCAATCCCTCACCAATGCACGATCAAGCCCCATACCACGCCTAAACCGCGCATTTCAAAACCTAAATTCGTCCAAAAGCTCCCTCATAGACTTGAACTCGTGGTGGTGCTTGGGCTACGAATTTACTTGCAGTTTGTAGTGGATTCGAAGCAACTAGGAGCGAGGTTGCTCGGGTAGGCTTCGGCTCGCGTCTTGGGGGGGTCGAATCGCAGCCCAATTGAACCGATACCATGTTGGGTCGTTTTCGATTTTCCCCAAATTTCGCACCCAAGGACTATTAGTTAGTGGGGAAAGTAGAGGGGGTGAATTTCACAGGCTAATTGTGGCAAAATTCAACAGGAATGTAGAGCTGTTGGCCGCGTTCATGGAGGAGATTGAGGATGAAGAAGGAGATGCTGAGGGGGGAGAGAGAGAGATGTCGGGGTGGGGAGGGGGTTGCGTGAAGGAGAAGAGAAAAAAGGGTCCTGTGATTTTACTAATATGCCCCTCCCTCTCTCTTCCTTTTATTTTTGTTCCAAGCTGCCTAGGAATCGGTACCGCTAGGTTAGTTCGCGTTCCCAAACTCTAAGTTTAATAATCGATAACTTGACCATTCATCGATTACGCGTCCCCAAATATATCTAGGTTCGATTTAATA
The DNA here is from genome assembly GCA_029747015.1 of Carnegiea gigantea. Classification (NCBI taxonomy): domain Eukaryota; kingdom Viridiplantae; phylum Streptophyta; class Magnoliopsida; order Caryophyllales; family Cactaceae; genus Carnegiea; species Carnegiea gigantea. The sequence goes on along the minus strand of JAKOGI010001844.1, from coordinate 62,436 downwards.
AACATCGAACTATATCTAAGGTCAACAACCTAATCGTGTCCGGGTTCCTAATCGATTTAGTACTCATTAATAACTATTATTAACGCTTACTAAAAGTCACCAAATGAGTCTCAAAAATAATAATATTAATAGCGATAGAAATATTTTTTTTTAATAAAATCATCGCTCATATAAGCACATCGATATTAATTTAACTCATATGGTTAATAAAATACGAATTTTGTAACGTAAAAGGTAAGGCAGCCAACTTAATGTAAAATAAAGAACGCGGGTCTTACATCACAATAATTGAAAATTGTTGTAGAGTTGTGTTCAACCTGAAATTATGATATTTTATACCCTTTTATTATTTAATAATTACTCGAAATAGATTATTAAGTTAGAATTTTAATGTTGTTTTATTTATCTTCTAGGCATTGAAAAATTTGGAACAACAAGCAACTAGTTCAAGGTTTGGATCAAGTCAAGTAAGGGAAAAGGTTGAGAAGACCCACTGAGCCCAGTAGCCCAAACGAGCCCAGCAGCCCCGCCCTAGTCTCTCGCTCTCTCTCCCATTTCTTTCTCTCTCTTTCTCGGACCAGACCGGCGACCCATTTATACCGAAGCCCAGCACCCTCCTCCTCCTTCTCTTCTCTTCTATTTTCTTCCGTTCCAGTTTCTCCTCTTCTTCGACCCAACAGCCATACCGGGCGAGCTCCTTTCCTGAGCCCACAAACCAGCCTTGCCTTCCTACTTATTTATCACATCCAACGCACGTGCTACTCACCCCCCCAAATTCTCTTCTTTCTTCTTCCCTTTGGCTCGACCGTAACAAGCCCAGCAAGTCCCAAAACAGGGCAGACGTGCCCCTCCATCTTTTTCCACCATAATCACGCATCTGTTATTCTTCTTTATCTTCCCCTCCCCCACAACCGATTTGCAGCTATCTCTCTTTCCTCGTTCACTCCACTGTTACTCACCATCATCAATGGGGAGCATTCAAGGTGGCATGTTCGACTGAAAAAAACTCCATTGAAAGGGAGTAGAGGGGACGGTTTCAGGGCCTTCAACTAGGGGTCGAAGCAGTAGAGAGGAAGGGTAGATTAGGGTAGGAGAGAGAGATTTTAGGGTTGTTGTTTCCTTTTAATTTCTACTTTATGCTTTTTAAACTCCAGTGCGTATTGTTCTGTTTCAATGGAAGTAGGAGCGTAGAGATTAGCATTGAGCTTTCCACTTCATAATTTGTTTTCATTTTCAATCTTCAATTTCATTTGTTTTCAGCCACAGTACTAGATTTTAGTTCTCAAATTATGTAATTAGATTTGAGTTGGCAAACTGAGCTAAGGGAGTAGATTTTGGTTCATGCTTTTGATTCACTTCTCACAAATTTAGTTGTCAAATTAAAGTTTGAGTTCGTGACTTCTGTAACTCGAATGTTGGGCTTGTTCACTTCATTGGAAATCAAGAGCTCAGAATCAGAACTTTTGGATTCAAGGGTGCTCGATCTACACTGCAGCAGTAGAGAACCAGGTTTGAGTGTTTTGATTGGTCAATTACGGCTAAGTGTTGTGGGTTGAAACTATTTACAATTTGTTGCTTCACTCTTATGTTTGTGGGGTTCTCTGGAAGTTAGAGTATTGTTTACAATTTTAAGAATTAATCTTGTTCATTTGTCCTATTGATTTGTGAAATGACTTGACCTTGAAGTTGGTTCATTTAGTATCTAGTTTTAATTTAGTTTAGGTTTTTGGTAATCAAATTTTACAATCATCCATGAGGACGACACCCGTAAATATTGCGACGATAAACTGGATACTTGCGGGAATCACATCAAGTTTTTGGTGTTGTTGCCGGAGATCAAACCCGGGTCACCCACGTGACAGGAAGGAATAATCACATCAAGTCTGCAATATTTGAAAAAGGAATCATCGTGCTTTTTCTTTTGCTATCATCTGCCGAAAGTGCATGTAAATTGTCAAGAGCAGCTGTATAAAATATATCCAGACCTACTGTAGATGAATAGTACCTTGTCGGGGAGCTGCAGTGAATAGTATTTGCTGACAGTTTTGTCTTGGCCTGCAAAAGAAAAATTTATTAAAGAAATGACCCTGACTTTTGCCAAATGTTAAGACCTTTGCGGGTTCTTTTGTTTTTATTTTGTTATAGATCAAATGGGTCTTGTGAATCTTGTAGATCACAATCTTTAAGTTTCGTTGAAGACTCTACCGAACTATCTTTATCTGAGCCATCGTCAACCATAAGCTTTTGTATGTATCTTTTCCTCATGGCGGGATTGTCATTGAGTTAATTGCAGCAACAAAGATTGTCATTAATTGTAAAATAAGAACTTATAACACTTATCAAGGTGGGAAATAGAAATTACAAGCTTTAAAGATGGCAAAGTGCTAAGGAATGGAGAAAATAATTGCCCCTGGCTCTAATACAAGAGGAGTTCTCCTTATATAGATAAGTGGGAGAGAATCTGAAAATTATAACAATTGAAAATTGTTGTAAAGTTGTCTGCAATCTATGAAAAAGGAATCATCGTGCTTCGTCTTTTGCAATCGTCCGCCGAAAGTGAATGTGCTTGGTCAAGAGTAGCTGTAAAAGCCTACTGTAGATGAACAGTACTTTGTCGGGGAACTGTAGTGAATGTTGGGACTTGAAAAGAAGTCTGGGAAAGGAAGCTTAGTGTTTTACTGTGAAAGGAAATTGCTGTAAACTTTCATTGAATCAAAGACCCATTAAATAGAAATACAAGCTGAAACTAATCACTTAAGCATAGTAAATAAATCCCTGAAATATTGGATAGTGACCCACTAACTAGATTTTGCTAACTGAAAAAATAAACAATGACTTAGTAAACCAAGACATAAAACCAACTGTTAATATCCTAAAAATGAGGAAACAACTACTGAAAACGTTTTAAAGCACTTAGTTAACACTCCCGCTTGCTTCAAAACTTGCTACTCGCAGCTTCAATTTGAAATACTCATGCTTGGCTGGAGAAAGGGATTTGGTCATGATGTCTGCAACTTACTAATTTATTCCAACGTGCTTTAGCTGAACTTCTCCCTTCATAATCAAGTCTGGATGAAATGATAGTGAATGTATATGTGCTTTGTACGACTATGAAAGGCTGGATTCTTGACGTAGCTATGGCTGATTTGTTGTCACAGTGTATATCTGGTTTTGACCAAAGTCTGCAAGTATCTTTCTCAGCCAAGTTGCTTGACAAGCTGAAGAAGTTGCCGTCATGTATTCAGCTTCTGACGAAGATAATGCCACTGTATCCTGTTTCTTCGAACTCCAAGGGACTGCTCCAAAACTAAGAAAGAAAACATGACCTGAAGTACTCTTCCGATCATCTACAGAACCAGCAAAATCACTATCTGTAAAGCCTTGCAATCTAAAATTATCAACACTGCTGTACCAGACTCCATAATATGATGTTCCAGCAACATAGCATAAAATCCTTTTAGCAGCTTCAAGGTGATGTAGAGATGGACTATGCATGAACCTTGACACTACACTTACAGAGTGTGCAATGTCAGATTGCGTACGTGAAAGATCATTTAGTCCACCCACAATGCTTCAAAAGTGTCTTGTATTAGCTTTCCCAGTACCATCTTCAGCCCTCAATGCCTCATTCACATTCATGGGAGTGCTTGCTGTGTTACCACCCATCATGTTGTGCCTGTTAAGAAGATCCATTGCATATTTCTATTGAGATACGAAAATACCATCTACACCTTGCTTCACTTCTAGTCCAAGAAAATAGTGTAGTGGTCCCAAATCGATCATCTTAAATGTTTTCATCATGTAGGCTTTAAAATCAGCAACAAGAGACTTCAAAGATCCCATGTATATTACGTCATCAACATACAAACAGACCACCAAGAAATCACTATCACCTTGCCTTTTAAAATAAAGAGTAGGCTCATTTGCACTTTGTTTGAAACCATTTTCTGTAAAAAAGGTATCAATTTTCTTGTACCATATGCGTAGGGCCTGTTTAAGCCCGTATAAAGCCTTTTTTAACTTATAGACTTTGTTCTCCTCACCACTAACCACAAATCATTCAGGTTACAAAAACAAATACCTCTTCATACAATTCCTCATTTAAAAAGGCAGACTTCACATCAAACTGAAATACGGGCCATTTAAACTGAGCAGCTAAGGCTAGAAAAATTCTTGCATTTTCAAAGTGAGCTACTGGAGAAAATGTTTCATCAAAGTTGACACCTTGTTGTTGAGCATATCTTTTTGCAACCAATCGAGCCTTGTGTTTTTGAACCGTCCCCTCAGCATTGTATTTGGTCTGAAACACCCATTTCGAGCCAATAACATTTTTCTTTCTGGCGATTCGACCAAATTCCAAGTCTCATTTCTCTGAATAGCCAATATCTCTTCTTCCATAGCCTTGAACCATTTAGGTTCTTTTGCAGCTTCTTCAAAGTATATAGGGTCAGAAGCTAGCAAAGCACATGTAGAAGTACATATAGCAGCAACATACTTGGGATTTGGCTTTCTTTCTCTCGCTGATCTTCTTAACAGAATCTGCACATCTGAAGGGTCCTCCTCACTGGATGCTGACACTTTATTGGGTAAACATGTTGGTGACCTTGTTGGAGAACTAGTGGCTGAACTAGTAGGAGAACTTGCAGGAGAAGATGTGGCTGAACCTGCAGATGAGCTTCCAGGCGAATATTCTTGTGAACCTGCTGGTGCACCTGCAGGAGTGGAGGCAAATCCAGGATCTTCAACAAATGTACCGTGCTTTACCTATTTTTCACCCCAATTCCAAGCTGCAATTTCGTTAAATATTATATCCCTGTTGACCAACACTTTGCCATTTATAGGATTGTAAAGTTTATAAGCTTTAGACTGAGTCATTTCTCAGACTTGTCATCCAACTTACTACGTAATTATAAGTGTACCATAGCATAAGCTATGCTTCCAAACACACGTAAGTGGCTTACCTTGGGCTTGCTACCTATCCAAGCTTCATATGGAGTTTGATTGTACACTGCTCTTGTTGGCGAAATGTTCAAGAGGTAGATAGCAGTAGCTACTGCCTTTGCCCAGAACCTCTTAGGGACAGCCCTTACCTCTAATACCAAGCACAAGAGCCACCTCAACCAAAAGTTTAAGCTGATAGTTGAAGGCTCAGGAATAGGTTTATCCTCTAACACGCCCCCTCACGCGAATGCCATTTGGGCTTGAAGAGTGGATGCCGTAAATGCTCCCCCTACCTTGTGCAATAAATTAATATGGTAGCTGCTGAGATTCGAACTTGAGACCTCTCAACCAGAAAGGCTCTGATACCAAAGTTGTTGGGACTTGAAAAGAAGTCTGGGAAAGGAAGCTAAGTGTTTTACTGTGAAAAGAAATTGCTGCAAACTTTCATTGAATCAAAGACCCATTAAACAGAAATACAAGCTTAAACTAATCACCTAAACATAGTAAATAAATCCCTGAAATATGGGATAATGACCCACTAACCAAATTTTGCTACCTGAAAAGACAAACAATGACTCAGTAAACTAAAACTGAAAACCAACTGTTAATATCCTAAAAATGAGGAAACAACTACTGAAAACGTTTTGAAGCACTTAATTAATAGTGAATAGTACCTGTCGACAGTTTTGTCTTGACCTAGGAAAGAAAAATTTCTTAACAAAATGACCCTTACTTTTGCCAAAGGTCAAGACCATTGCAGGTTGCTTTGTTTTCATTTTCTTACAGATCAAATGGGCCTTGTGAATCGTGTAGATCATAATCTTTGGGTTTTGTTGAAGACCTTAACGAACTATCTTTGTCTGAGCCATCATCTGCCACAAGGAAAAGAAAAATCTGCTAAAGAAATGACCCTTACTTTTGCCAAAGGTCAAAACCTTTGGAGGTTCTTTTGCGTTTATTTTGTTATAGATCAAATGGTTCTTGTGAATCATGTAGATCACAATCTTTGGGTTTCATTGAAGACCCTGCCAAACTATCTTTGTTTGAGCTGTCGTGTTCCGTACGGTTTTGCATGTATCTTTTCCTCAAGGCGGGGTCATCTTTGAGTGAATTGTGGCAACAAAGATTATTATTAATTGTGAAATGAGAACTTACAACACTTATCCAGGTGGGGAACACAAATTACAAGTTTTAAATATGGCAAAGTGCTAAGGCAAAGAGAAACTCGTTGTAATTGCCTCTGGCTCTAACACAGGAAGAGTTCTCCTTATATAGATAAGCGGGACAGAATCTAATAATTGCAATAATTGAAATTTTTTGTAAAGTTGTCTGCAATCCTTGAAAAAGGAATCATCGTGCTTCGCCTTTTGCAATCATCCGCCAAAAGTGGATGTGAATTGTCAAGATCGGCTATAGAAATTATGTCCGAGCCTACTATAGATGAATAGTACCTTGTCGGGGAATGGTAGTGAATAGTACCTGCTGACAATTTTGTCTTTACCTACAAAAGATAAATTTGTTCAAGGAATGACCTTTACTTTTGCCAAAGGTCAAGACCTTTGCTGGTTCTTTTGTTTTTATTTTATTACAGATCAATCGAGTCTTGTGAATATTATAGATCACAATATTTGGGTCTCATTTAAGACCCTGCTAAACTATCTTCGTCTGAGCCATCTTCTACCATAAGGTTTTATATGTATCTTTACCTCATGGGGGGTCATCTTTGAGTGAATTATAGCAACAAAAATTATTAAAATTGTAAAATAAGAACTTACAACACTTATCGAGGTGGGGAAAACAAAGTGCAAGCTTTAAAGACGGCAAAGTGCTAAGGCAGACAGAAACTCATTGTAATTGCCTCTGGCTCTAATACAAGACGAGTTCTCCTTATATAGATAAGTGGGACAGAATCTTACAATTACATAATTGAAAATTGTTTTAAAGTTGTCTTCAATCCTTGAAAAATGAATCACCAAACTTTGCCTTTTGCAATCACCTGTCGAAAGTGGATGTAAATTTTGAAGAGTAGCTATAGAACATATGTCTGAACCTACTGTAGACGAATAGTACTTTGTCATGGAACTGTAGTGAATAGTACCAGTCGGTAGGTTTATCTTTACCTATAAAAGAAAATCTATTAAAGAAATGACCCTTACCTTTGCCAAAGGTTAAGACCTTTACGGGTTCTTTTGTTTTTATTCTGTTACAGATCAAATGGGTCTTGTGAACCTTGTAGATCACAATCTTTGGTTTTCATTGAAGACCATGCTGAACTATCTTCATCTAATTTGTCGTGTTTCATAAGCTTTTGTATGTATCTTTTCTTCATGGTGGGGTCATCTTTAAGTGAATTCTAGCAACAAAGATATATTATTAATTGTAAAATAAGAACTTACAACACTTATCGAGGTGGAGAACACAAATTACAAGCTTTAAAGATCGCAAAGTACTATGGCAGAGAGAAAGTCGCTGTAATTGCCTCTAGCTCTAACACACGACGAGTTCTCCTCGTATAGATAAGTGGGAGCTGTGGCGGATCTTGATGTTTGAAATAGGGGTGCCCTCCTACTCTACTACTACTTGCATTATTTTTTTTCATTTTTTTAAGGTTGTTTGTTTTTCAAGTATCATAAAATGGAATTGGATTGATCCGTATGAAATTTGGGGAAAAAAACAAACACACAAACTTAGCGATGAAAATCAAGCAAGAAGGCAAGGTTTCTGTGTGATTGATTGTGAGCAACAAGCCAATTTTACTGAGAACAAGATTCTAGCATGAGAAGACTAAGAAGAGAGAGTCAAATTAGGAGGGAATTGAGTTGTGGGTTTTTTATTTTAGCTAATGTCAGGGTCTTTACAGGCTTTTTTTTAATAAAAAAATGAAATATTGGTCGCTCATTTATTTGGCTCACGTGAATGGAAGGTTGCAAGGGTGTCCATGACTCCTTTTTGGTCTTTTCTTTGGTGTCCATATATATAACATTTAACCCCTAGCCCATATGTAGATCTGCCCCTGAGTGTGAGAGAATATAATAATTACAATAATTGAAAATTGTTGTAAAGTTGTCTATAATCCTTGAAAAAGGAATCATCATGCTTTGCCTTTTGCAATGATCTGCCGAAAGTGGATGTAAATTCTCAAGACTACCTGTAGAAAATATGTCCGGAGCTATTATAGATGAATAGTACTATGTCGGGGAACTATAGTGAATAGTACCAACTGACAGTTTTGTCTTTACCTACAAAAGAAAAATTTGTTAAAGAAATGACCCTTACCTTACCCAAAGGTCAAGACCTTTGCGGGTTCTTTTGTTTTTATTTTGTTACGGATCAAATAGGTCTTGTGAATCTTGTAGACCACAATCTTTGGGTTTCGTTGAAGACCATGTTGAACTATCTTTGTCCGAGCCATTGCTTTCGTATGTATCTTTTCCTGATGGCAGTGTCATCTTTGAGTGAATTGTAGCAACAAAGATTATTATTAGTCATAAAATAAGAACTTACAACACCTATCATGGGGGGGAACACAAATTACAAACTTTAAAGATGGCAAAGTACTAAGGCAGAGAGAAACTCACTATGATTGCCTCCAGCGCCAACACAAGAAGAGTTCTCCTTATATAGATAAGTAAAATAGAATCTAATAATCACCCTAATTAAAAATTGTTGTAAAGTTGTCTGTAACCTTTGAAAAATGAATCATCGTCCTTTGCCTTTTGCAATCGTTTGTCGAAAGTGGATGTAAGTTGTTAAGAGTAGCTGCAGAAAATATGTCCAGACCTAGTGTAGGTGAATAGTACTTTGTCGGGAGCTGTAGTGAATAGTATCTACCGACAGTTTTGTCTTTACCTGCAAAAGAAAAATTTGCTAAAGAAATGACCATTACTTTTACCAAAGGTCAAGACTTTTGTAGGTTCCTTTGTTTTTATTTTCTAGCGAATCCATGGGTCTTATAAATCTTGCAGTTCATAATCTTTAGGTTTCATTGTCGAACTATCCTTGTCTGCGCCATCGCCTGCCATAACTTTTGGATGTATCTTTGCCTCATGGCGGGGTCATATTTGAGTGAACTGTCGCAACAAAGATTACTATTAATTGTAAAATAAGAACATACAACACTTATCGAGGTTGAGAACAAAAATTACAAGCTTTAAAGATGGAAAGTGCTAAGGCAGAGAGAAACTTGCTGCAATTACCTCTTGCTCTAACAAGAGAAGAGTTCTAATTATATAGGTAAGTGGGAGACAATCTAATAATGACAACAATTGAGAATTGTTGTAAAGTTGTCTGCAATCCTTGAAAAAGGTGTCATCGTGCTTTGTCTTCTACAGTCATCCAACGAAAGTGGATGTAAATTGCTAAGAGTAGCAGTGAATAGTATTTATCGGGGAGATGCAGTGAATAGTATTTGACGATAGTTTTGTCTTTACCTGCAAAAGAAAAATTTGTTAATGAAACGACCCTTACTTTTGCCAGAGGTCATGACCTTTGCACAAAGATTATTATTAATTGTAAAATAAGAATTACAACAATTATCAAGTTGGGGAACACAAATTACAAGTTTTAAAGGTGGCAAAGTACTAAGGCAGAGAGAAACTCTTTGTAATTGCCTTCGGCTCTAATACAACAACAGTTCTCCTCATATAGATAAGTGAGATAGAATCTAATAATCACAATAATTGAAAATTGTTGTAAAGTTGTCTGTAATCTTGAAAAATGAATCATTGTGCTTTGTCTTTTGCAATCGTCTGCCGAAAGTGGATGTAAATTGTCAAGAGTAGCTGTAGCAAATATGTCTGGACCTACTGTAGACGAATAGTACTTTGTCGGGGAACTGTAGTGAATAGCATCTGTCAACATTTTTGTCTTTACGTGCAAAAGAAAAATTTGTTAATGAAATTACCCTTACTTTTGCCAAAAGTCAAGACCTTTGCGAGTTCCATTGTTTTTATTTTCTGACAGATCAAATGGGTCTTATGAATCTTGTAGCTCATAATCTTTAGTTTTCATTGAAGACCCCCGTTGAACTAGCTTCGTCTGAGCCATCGCCTGCCACAAGCTTTTGTATGCATCTTTTCCTCGTGGCGGGGTCATATTTGAGTGAATTACAGCAACAAAGATTATTATTAATTCTCAAGTAAGAACTTACAACACTAATCAATGTAGGGAACTCAAATTACAGGCTTTAAAGGTGGCAAAGTACTAAGGTAGAGAGAAACTCGCTGTAATTTCCTCTGGCTTTAAGACAAGAAGAGTTCACCTTATGTTGATAAGTGGGAGGCAATCTAATAATTACAATAATTGAAAATTGTTACAAAGTTGTCTGCAATCCTTGAAAAAGGAACCATTGGGCTTTGTGTTTTGCAATCATTCATCGAAAGTGGATGTAAATTGTCAATAGTAGCTGTAGAAAATATGTCCGGACCTATTGTAGATGAATAGTCTTTGTTGTGGAACTGTGTGAATAGTACTTGTCGAACTATCTTCGTCCGAGCCATCGTGTTCCATAAGCTTTTGTATGTATCTTTTCCTCATGGCGGGATCATCTTTAAGTGAATTGTAGCGATAAAGATTATTATTGATTGTAAAATAAGATACTGTAACACTTATGAAGGCGGGGAATACAAATTATAAGCTTTAAAGATGACAAAGTACTAAGGCAAACAGAAACGCGCTGTAATTGCATCTGGCTCTAATACAAAAAGAGTTCTCCTTATACAGTTAAGTGGGATAGAATCCAATAATTACAACAATTAAAAATTATTATAAAGTTGTCTGCAATTCGTGAAAATGGAATCGTCATGCTTTGTCTTTTGCAATCATCCACTGAAAGTGGATTCAAGTTGTAAAGAGTAGCTGTAGAAAATATGTCCGAACCTGCTGCAGATGAATATTACTTTGACAGGGAACTATAGTGAGTAGTACCTGTTGATAGTTTTGTCTTTAGCTGCAAATGAAAAATTTGTTAATGAAACGACCCTTACTTTTGCCAGAGGTCATGACCTTTGCAGGTTCCTTTATTTTTATGTTCTTATTGATCAAATGGGCCTTGTGAATCTTGTAGATCACAATCTTTGGGTTTCATTGAAGACCCTACCAACTTTCTTCGTCTGAGCTATCGTCTGCCATAAGCTTTTGCATGTATGTTTTTCCTTGTGGCAGGGCCCCCTTTGAGTGAATTGTAGCAACAAAGATTATTGTTAATGGTAAAATAAGAACTTACAACACTTGTCGAGGTGAGAAAGATGGCAAAGTGCTAAGGCAAGGAGAAACTCGCTATAATCTCCTCTGGCCTTAATACAAGAAGAGTTCTCCTCGTATAGATAAGTGGGAGAGAATCTACTAATTACAATAATTAAAAATTGTTGTAAAGTTGTTTGCAATCCTTGAAAAAGGAATCATCGTGCTTTCTCTTTTGCAATCATTTGCCGAAAGGGGATGCAAATTGTCAAGAGTAGCTGTAGAAAATATGTCCGGACCCACTATAGATGTACAGTACTTTGTCGAGGAACTGTAGTGGATAGTAGCTGCCGGCAGTTTTGTCTTTACCTGCATATCAAAAATTTGTTAAAGAAATAATCCTTACTTTTGCCAAAGGTCAAGACCTTCGTGAGTTCTTTTGTTTTCATTTTGTTACAGACCAAATGGGTCTCTTGAATGTGGTAGATCACAATCTTGGGGTTTCGTTGAAGGCCCTGCCAAACTATCCTCGTCTGAGCCATCGTCAGCCATAAACTTTTGTATGTATCTTTTCCTCATGGGGGTCATCTTTGAGTGAATTGCGGCAAAAATTGTAAAATAAGAACTTACAACACTTATCGAGGTGGGGAACACAAATTGCAAGCTTTAAAGATGCCAAAGTACTAAGGTAGAGAGAAACTCGCTGTAATTGCGTCTGGCTCTAATACAAGAAGAGCTTTCCCTATATAGATAATTGGGAGAGAATCTACTAATTACAATAGTTGAAAATTGTTGTAAAGTTGTCTGCAATATTTGAAAAAGGGAATCATCATGGTTTGCCTTTTGCAATCATCCGCCGAAAGTGGATGTAAATTATCAAGAGTAGCTATAGAAAATATGTCTGGACCTACTATTGACGAAGAGTACTTTCTCGAGGAACTATAGTGAGTAGTATCTGCAGTCAGTTTTTTCCATATCTGCAAAATAAAAATTTATTAAAGAAATAACCCAGACTTTTGCCAAAGGTCAAGAGCTTTGCGGGTTCTTTTGTTTTTATTTTGTTACGGATCAAATGCGTCTTGTGAATCTTGTAATTCACAATCTTTGGGCTTCACTGAAGACCCTGCCGAACTATCTTTGTCTGAGCCATTAAGGTCCATAAGCTTTTGTATGTATCTATTCCTCATGGCGGGGCCATCTTTGAGTGAATTGTAGTAACAAAGATTATTGTTAATTGTAAAATAAGAACTTACAACACTTACCAAGGTGGGGAATGCCAATTACAAGCTTGAAAGATAGCAAAGCAATAAGGCAGAGAGAAACTCGCTGTAATTGCCACCGGCTTTAATACAAGAAGGGTTCTCCTTATATAGATAAGGGGGACATAATCTAATAATTACAATAATTGAAAATTGTTGCAAAGTTATCTACAATTCTTAAAAAAAGAATCATCGTGCTTTGTCTTTTGCAACCATCTGCCAAAAGTGGATGTAAATTGTCAAGAGTAGCTGTAGAAAATATGTCTGGACCCACTACAGATAAATAGTACTTTGTTGGAGAACTATAATTAATGGTACCTGCCGGTAGGTTTGTCCTTACCTGCAAAAGAAAAATTTGTTAAAGAAATGACCCTTACTTTTGCCAATGGTCAAGACCTTCACGAGTTCTTTTGTTGTTATTTTGTTACAGATCAAATGGGTCTTGTAAATGTTGTAGATCACAATCATTGGGTTTCGTAGAAGTTGCTGTCGGACTGTCCTCATCTGAGCCATCATTAGCCATAAGCTTTTATACGTATCTTTTCCTCATGGTGAGGTCATCTTTGAGTGAATTGTAGCAACAACGATCATTATCAAATGTAAAATAGGAACTTACAATACTTATCGAGGCAGGGAACACAAGTCACAAGCTTTGAAGATAGCAAAGTACTGAGGCAGAGAGAAACTCGCTGTAATTAACTGTGCCTCTAGTACAAGAAGAGTTCTCGTGCTTTGTCTTTCGCAATCATCTGCTGAAAGCGGATGTAAATTATCAAAAGTAGCTATAGAAAATATGTCCGAGCCTAATGTAGAAGGATAGTACTTTATCGGAGAACTGTAGTAAATTGTACCTGCTAACAATTTTGTCTTTAACTGCAAAAGAAAAATCTATCAAAGAAATGACCCTTACCTTTGCCAAAGGTCCATACGTTTGTGGATTCTTTTGTTTTTATTTTGTTACAGATCAAATGGGTCATTTGAATCTTGTAGATCACAATCTTTGGGTTTCGTTAAAGACCATGTCGAACATCTTCGTCCAAGCCGCTGTGTTCCATGAGCTTTTGTAAGTATCTTTTCTTCATGGTGGGGTCATCTTTGAGTGAATTATAGCAACAAAGATTATTATGAACTCTAAAATAAGAACTTACAACACTTATCGGGGGGAACCTAAATTACAAGTTTTAAAGATGGCAAAGTACTAAGGCAGTGAGAAACTCGTGGTAATTGCCTCCAGCTCTAACAAAAGAAGAGTTCTCCTTATACAGATAAGTGGGAGAGAATATGATAATTATAATAATTGATAATTGTTATAAAGTTATCTGCAATCCTTGAAAAAGTAATCATTATGATTTGCCTTTTCCAATGATCCACCGAAAGTGGATGTAAATTGTCAAGACTAGCTGTAGAAAATATGTTCGGGCCTACTGTAGATGAATAGCACTTTGTCTGGGAACTGTAGTGTATAGTACCTGCTGACAGTTTTGTCATTACCTACAAAAGAAAAATTTGTTGAAGAAATGACCCTTACTTTTGTCAAAGGTCAAGACCTTTGTGGGTTCTTTTGTTTTTATTTTGTTATAGATCAAATGGGTCTTGTGAATCTTATAGATCACAATCTTTGGTTTTCATTGAAGACCCTATCAAACTATCTTCGTCTCAGCCATCTTCTGCCATAAGCTTTTGTATGTATCCTTTCCTCATGGGGGGTTCATTCTTGAGTGAATTATAGCAACAAAGAATATTATTAATTGTAAAATAAGAACTTACAACACTTATCAAGGTAGGGAACACAAATTGCAAGCTTTAAAGATGGCAAAGCCCCAAGGCAAAGAGAAACAAGCCGTGATTGCCTCTAGCTCTAATACAGGAAGAGTTCTCCTTATATAGATAAGTGGGGCAGAATCTAATAATTACAATAATTGAAAATTGTTGTAAAGTTGTCTACGATCTTTGAAAAAAGAATCATCGTGCTTTGTCTTTTGCAATCATCTGCCGAAAGTGGATGTAAACTGGCAAGAGTAGCTGCATAAAATATGTCCGGACACACTGTAGATGAATAGTACTTTGTTGGCGAACTGTAGTGAATAGTACCTGCTGACAGTGTTGTATTTACCTGCAAAATAAAAATTTGTTAAAGAAATGACCCTTACTTTTACCAAAGGTCATGACCTTTGTGGGTTCTTTTGTTTTTTCTTTGTTACAGATCAAATGGGTCCTGTGAATCTTATAGATCACAATCTTTGGGTTTTCTTGAAGACGCTGCCGAACTATGTTCGTCTGAACCATCTTCTTCTATAATATGTATCTTTTCCTCATAGCGGTTTCATCCTTAAGTGAATCGTAGCAACGAAGATGATTATTAATTGTAAAATAAGAACTTCCAACACATATCAAGGTGGGGAACACAAATTACAAGCTTTAAAGATGGCACAATATTAAGGCAGAGAGAAACTCGTTGTAATCGCGTCTGACTCTAATACAAGAAGAGTTCTTCTTATATAGATAAGTGGGATAGAATCTAATAATCACAATAATTGAAAATTGTTGGAAAGTTTTCTGCAATCTTTGAAAGAGGAATCATCGTGCTTTGTCTTTTGCAATCATCTGCCGAAAGTTGATGTAAATTGTCAAGAGCAGCCATAGAAAATATGTCTGGACCTACAGTACGTAGATGAATAGTACTTGGTCGGGGAACTGTAATGAATAGTATCTGCCGACAGTTTTGTCTTTACCTGCGAAAGAAAAATTTGTTAAAGAAATGACCCTGATTTTTGCCAAATATCAAGTCCTTTGCGGGTTCTTTTGTTTTATTTTGTTACAGATCAAATGGGTCTTGTGAATCTTGTAGATCTCAGTCTTTGGGTTTCATTGAAGATGCTGCCGAACTATCTTCACCTAAGCCATCATTAGTCGTAAGCTTTTGTATGTATCTTTTCCTCATGGTAGGGTCATCTTTGAGTGAATTATAGTAACAAAGATTATTATTAATTGTAAATAAGAACTTACAACACTTATCGAGGTGGGAAACACAAATTACAAGCTTTAAAGATGGCAAAGTACTGAGGTAGAGAGAAACCCACTGCAATTAACTCTGGCTCTAACACAAGAAGAGTTCTCCTCATATAGAAAAGTAGGAGAGAATCCAATAATTACAATAATTATAAATTGTTATAAAGTTGTCTACAATTCTTGAAAAAGGAATCATCGTGCTTTATCTTTTGCAATCAGCTGCTGAACGTGGATGTAAATTGTCAAGAGTAGCTGTAGAAAACATGTCCGGACTTACTGTAGATGAATAGTGTTTTGATGGGGAACTGTAGTGAATAGTACCTGCCGACAGTTTTGTCTTTACCTGCAAAAGAAAAATATGGTAAAGAAATGACTAGTACTTTTGCCAAAGGTCAAGACCTTTGCGGGTTCTTTTGTTTTTATTTTGTTACAGGTCAAATGGGTGTTGTGAATCTTATAGATCACAATTTTTGGGTTTCGTCGATGGCCCTACTGAACTATCTTTGTCTAACCCATCTACTGCCGTAAGCTTTTGTATATATATTTTCCTCATGGCATGGTGATCTTTGAGTGAATTGTAGCAATAAAGATTATTATTAATTGTAAAATAAGAACTTATAACACCTATCAAGGTGGGAACACAAATTACAAGCCTTAAAGGTGGCAAAGTACTAAGGTATAGAGAAACTCGCTATAGTCGCCTCTGGCTCTAACACAGGAAGAGTTCTCCGTATATAGATAAGTGGGACATAATCTAATAATTACAATAATTGACAATTGTTGTAAAGTTGTCTGCAATCCTCGAAAAAGGAATCATCATGCTTTGCCTTTTGCAATGATCAGCAGAAAGTGGATGTAAATTGTTAAGGCTAGCCGTAGAAAATTTATCCGGGCCTACTGTAGATGAATAGTACTTTCTCGGGGAACTGTAGTGACTGTCGATAGTTTTGTTTTTATCTGTAAAAGAAAAATTTGTTAAAGAAATGACCTTTACTTTTGCCAAAGATCAAAACCTTTGTGGGTTCTTCTATTTTTATTTTGTTCCATATCAAATGGATCTTGGGAATCATGTAGATCACAATCTTTGGGTTTCGTTGAAGACCCTGCTGAACTATCTTCGTCTTAGCCATCGTCAGCCATATGCTTTCGTATGTGTCTTTTCCTCATAGCAGGGTTAGCCTTAAGTGAATTGTAGCAATAAAGATTATCATTAATTGTAAAATATAAACTCACTATACTTATCGAGGTGGAGAACACAAATTGCAAGCTTTAAAGATGACAAGTACAAAGGCAGAGAGAAACTCACTGTAATTGCCTCGGGCTCTAATACAAGAAGGGTTCTCCTTATATACATAAGTGGGAGAGAATCTAATAATTTACAATAATTGAAAATTATTGTAGAGTTGTCAACAATCCTTGAAAAAGGAATCATTGTGCTTTGTCTTTTGCAATCATCCGTCGAAAGTGGATGTAATTGGTCAAGAGTAGCTGCAGAAAATATGTCTGGGCCTACTGTGGATGAATAGTACTTTGTCGGGAAACTGTAGTGAATAGTACCTGGTGACAGTTTTGTCTTTACCTACAAAAGAAAAATTTGCTAAAGAAATAACGCTTACTTTTACCAAAGGTCAAGACCTTTCTGCTTGCTTTGTTTTTATTTTCTTACAGATCAAATGGGTCGTGTAAATCTTGTAGCTCACAATCTTTGGGTTTTGTTGAAGACCCTGTGGAACTATCTCTGTTTGAGCCATCGTCTGCCATATGGTCAAGAAAAATATGCTAAGGAAATGACCCTCACTTTTACCAAAGGTGAAGACCTTTGCAGGTCCTTTTGGTTTTATTTTGTTACAGATCAAATGGGTCTTGTAAATATTATAGATCGCAATCTTTGGGTTTTGTTTAGGACCTTGTCGAACTATCCTCATCTGAGTCATTGTCAACTGTAAGCTTTTGTATGTGACTTTTCTTCATGGTGTGGTGATCTTTGAGTGAATTGTAGCAACAAATATCATTATTAATTCTACGATAAGAACTTACAACACTTATCGAGGTGGAGAACACAAATTACAAGCTTTAAAGATGGCAAAGTACTAAGGTGGAGATAAACTAGCTGTACTTGCCTCTGGTTCTAACACAGGAAGAGTTCTCCTTATATAGCTAAGTGGAACAGAATCTAATAATAACAATAATTGAAAATTGTTGTAAAGTTATCTGCAATCATTGAAAAAGGAATCGTCGTGCTTTGCCTTCTACAATCATCCGTCGAAATGGATGTAAATTATCAAGACTAGCAGTAGAAATATGTTCGGGGCGTACTGTAGATGAATAGTACTTTGTCGGGGAACTATAGTGAATAGTACCAGTTGATAATTTTGTCTTTACATACAAAGGAAAAATTTGTTAAAGAAATGACCCTTACTTTTGCAAAAGGTCAAGACCTTTGCAGGTTCTTTTGTTGTTATTCTGTTATAGATCAATTGGGTCTTGTGAATCTTATAGATCACAATCTTTGGGTTTCATTGAAGACCCTGCCGAACAATCTTAGTCTGAGCCATCTTCTGTTATAAGCTTTTGTATGTATCTTTTCCTCATGGTAGGGTCATCTTTAAGTGAATTGTAGTAACAAAGATTATTATTAGTTGTAAAATAAGAACTTACAACACTTATTAAGGTGTGGAACACAAATTACAAGCTCTAAAGATAGCAAAGTACTGAGGCAGAGAGAAACTCCCTGTAATTGCCTCTGGCTCTTATACGAGAAGAGTTCTCCTCATATAGAAAAGTGGGAGAGAATCTAACAGTTACAGTAATTGAAAATTGTTGTAACGTTGTCTGCAATCCTTGAAAAAGGGAACATCCTGATTTGCCTTTTGAAATGATCCATCGAAAGTGGAAGTAAATTGTCAAGAGTAGCTACAGAAAATATGTCCGAACCTACTGTAGATGAATAGTACTTTGTCATGGAACTGTAGTTAATAGTACCAGCTGATAGTTTTGTATTTACCTACAAAAGAAAAACCTGTCAAAGAAATGACCCTCACTTTTACCAAAGGTCAAGACCTTTGCGGGTTCTTTTGTTTTTATTTTGTTACTGATCAAATGAGCCTTGTGAATGTTGTAGATCACAATCCTTGGGTTTCATTGAAGACCCTGCTGAATTATCCTCGTCTGAGCCATCGTCAGCCATAAGGTTTTGTATGTATCTTTTCCTCATGGTGGGGTCATCTTTGAGTGAATTACAGCAACAAAGATTGTTATTAATTGTAAAATAAGAACTTACAATACTTTTCGAGGTGGGGAGTAGAAATTACAAGCTTTAAAGATGGTAAAGTGCTTAGGCAGAGAGAAACTCGTTGTAATTGCTTCTGGCTCTAATACAAGAAGGGTTCTCCTTATATGGATAAGTGGGAGAGAATCTAGTAATTAGAATAGTTGAAAATTGTTGTTACATTTTCTGCTATCCTTGACAAAGGGATCATCGTGCCTTGTGTTTTGCAATCATCCATCGAAAGTGGATGTAAACTGTCAAGAGTAGCTGTAGAAAATATGTCCTGGCCTACTATAGATGAATAGTACCTTGTCGGCGACTGTAGTGAATAGTACCTGCCGATAATTTTGTCTTTACCAGCAAAAGAAAAATTTGTTAAAGAAATGACCCTTTCTTTGCCAAAGATCAAGACCTTTGCGGGTTCTTTTGTTTCTATTTTATTACAGATCAAGTGGGTCTTGTGTATCTCGTAGATCACAATCTTTGGATTTCATTGAACACCCTACCGAACTATCTTCATCTTAGCCATCGTCTGCCATAAGCTTTTGTGTGCATCTTTTTCTCATGGCGGGGTCATGTTTGAGTGAATTGTAGCAACAAAGATTAGTATTAATTGTAAAATAAGAACTTATAATACTTATCGAGGTAGGGAACACGCATGACAAAGTACCAAGGCAGAGAGAAACTCACTGTAATTGCCTTTGCTCTAAGACAAGACGAGTTTTCCATATATGTAGAAAAGTGGAAGAGAATCAAATAATTTCAATAATTGAAAATTGCTGTAAAGTTGTTGCCAATCCTTAAAAAAGGAATCATCATGCACTGTCTTTTGCGATCATCCGCTGAAAGTGGATGTAATTGGTTAAGATTAGCTGTAGAAAATATGTCCTGACCTACTGTAGATGATTAGTACTTTGTCGAGGAACTGTAGTGAATAGTACCTATCGACTATTTTATTTTTCCCTGCAAAAGAAAAATTTGTTAAAGAAATGATCCTTACTTTTGCCAAAGGTCAAGACCTTTGCGAGTTGCTTTGTTTTTATTTTCTTACAGATCAAATGGGTCATGTGAATCTTGTAGATCAGAATCTTTGGGTTTTGTTGAAGACCCTGTGGAACTATCTTTGTCTGAGCTATCGTCTGCCATAAGGTTAAGAAAAATATGTTAAAGAAATGACCCTTACTTTCACTAAAGGTCAAGACCTTTGCGGGCTGTTTTGTTTTTATTTTGTTAAAGATCAAATGGGTCTTGTGAATCTTGTAGATCGCAATCTTTGGGTTTCGATGAAGACCTTACCGAACTATCTTCGTCCGAGCCATCGTGTTCCATAAGCTTTTGTATGTATCTTTTCCTCATAGCGGGGCCATCTTTCAGTGAACTGTCGCAAAAGAGATTATTATTAATTGTAAAATAAGAACTTACAATGCTTATCGAGGTGGGGAACACAAATTACGACCTTTAAAGATGGCAAAGTGGTAAGGAAGAGAGAAACTCGCTGTAATTGCCTCTGGCTCTTATATAAGAAGAGTTCTACTTATATAGGTAAGTGGGAGAGAATCTAATAACTACAACAATTGAGCAGTGTTGTAAAGTTATCTATCCTTGAAAAAGGAATCATCGTGCTTTGTGTTTTGCAATCATCCGACGAAAGTGGATGTAAATTGTCAAGAGTAGCTGTAGAAAATATGACCAAACCTACTGTAGATAAATAGCACCTTGTCGAGTAGCTATAGTGAATAGTATCTGCCGACAGTTTTGCCTTTACCTGTAAAAGAAAAATTTGTTAAAGAAATGACCCTTACTTTTGCCAATGGTCAAGACCTTTATGGGTTCTTTTGTTTTTATTTTGTTACAGATCAAATGGGTGTTATGAATCTTATAGATCATAATTTTTGGGTTTCGTCGAAGACCCTGCTGAACTATCATCGTCTGAGCCATCTTCTGCCATAAGCTTTTATATGTATGTTTTCCTCATGGCATGGTGATCTTTAAGTGAATTGTAGCAATGAAGGTTATTATGAATTGTAAAATAAGAACTTACAACACTTATCAAGGTGGGGAACACAAATTACAAGCCTTAAAGATGGCAAAGTACTAAGGTACAGAGAGACTCGGTACAATTGCCTCTGACTCTAACACAGGAAGAGTTCTCCTTATATAGATAAGTGGGATAGAATCTAATAATTACAATAATTCAAAATTATTGTAAATGTTGATTTAGAGAGTACACAACCACAAGAGGAGGGGTGAATTGTGGTGTCCGATTTTCGCAAGTTGCTGGCAAACAGTCTTAGGCCCTGTTCGCACAGGTTGTTTCTGAGATAAGCAGAAGCGAAAATCCAACAAAATTGAATGCGGAAATAATGGACACAGGATTTTTTACGTGGAAACACCTCTAGCCCAACTGAGGTGAAAAAACCACGACCTACCTCCTGTAGGATTTACACACTTCACTAAACGGGCTAAACACGTTACAATAGTAACACACCTTGTTACAACTTGTAACACACGTAACCGTCTTCCCTAAGACAAGTTACCCCACGTCCAAAATCCCCTTGATTTGGACACACACTCTACTCACTTT
This sequence comes from Carnegiea gigantea, assembly GCA_029747015.1. Classification (NCBI taxonomy): domain Eukaryota; kingdom Viridiplantae; phylum Streptophyta; class Magnoliopsida; order Caryophyllales; family Cactaceae; genus Carnegiea; species Carnegiea gigantea. The sequence continues at coordinate 41,195 of JAKOGI010001844.1, read as the reverse complement.
TGTGAAAAAAGAGTATAAAGAAAAACACCCTATTACAATGCTTCTCAACTAAGCTAATATAGGGTACAATGAAATCCTAGTATGCCAACTTTGAAAGCTCAAATAACTCACTCACTAGACACGGTTTTCTTTTCAAACTTTTAAGCTCATGAACACTGAATTTTTCTTTTTGAAAACCGATGCTTCTATCGTTCTAAGAAGCGACTTTATATAGTGCTTGGAAAAACAATTCCTCAAATTTTTGGAAACTAAAATCCCTAAAGAATATAGAATTCTTTAGCCACAAGGGATGAGGAAACATGAGCTGGAAACACTTCCTAAACCGTGTGCATAAGGCGGTGATTCTCAGCAACTAGCCCATGTTTTTCTCAACAACCTTATCCACTTGCCAAAAATTGGATATTCTTTTTATTCAAAAAAGATTTTGCAAATCCCCTTAGATTTTAATAACCGTTTTTAGGATAAGGGGTAAGATACTCCATAAAAAATCTTTCTTGCAAATCCTTGAAGAAGCTGCTCAAAATCCAAAAGATAAAAATCGTGCAAAACAGTTTTTTCGCAGCTTATTCTGGAAACACCCTGATCACCCTGTTTCCAGGATTGTTCTGAAGGGTGATCCGAAATATTTTCAAAAAGAAAACAAAACCGTTTCAAGTAAGTGGTAAGTTAAGACTTTCTGATTGGCATATTAACAAGAGTCTAAAAATATAAAACCAAATCAAATCAAGACATCTTGTTGTAACCACTAGTCATCTTGTAGAGAGACGAATTTGCTGCAAACACTTCACAGAACCTGTTCCTCACGGCTGCACTTAGATTCTATGCTTCAAACACTTCACAGGACATGCTTCAAACACTTCACAGTACCTGTTCCTCACGGCTGTTCTTACATCGCTGACTTGAGTACCTGTTCTCGATAAACCATTAGTTAAGCAGTTTTAATACATTGAGAACAGCAGTAAGGTCCTGTTTGAAAAGCCTGTTTGGAGCAACAACAACACTTGGATTTGTTATCATCAAAACCTTATACATTCTAACAAATTCCCCCTTTTTGATGATGACAAACCAAGTGACCATATTGACTTTCAAGAACAATTGAAGTGATTAGTGCCAATTATTTATAGGACCGACAATTCACATGAAGCAGTTAGTATCGAAAAAGTGTAAGAATTTTAACTCGTCCATGGCAAAACTAAAACAATATTGGTCAACCTATCTTCCCCCTTTTGGCATCATTAAAAAGTAGGGGCGAACAGTCAAACATAGGGTGTTTGCTATCACCACCACTTGGGTAATGGAGGGAAGTCAACAGGCGATACACTCAAGTGTGTTGGTACGGTAATGAGATTGGCCATCCTAGTCACACACAAGCAATTCGCAACAGAAAGCAAGCAAGGCAAAGCCAATCAAAAAACAAGATAACCTGTCATTCACCAAACGAGTGCAACAGAAAGTACAAACTAGCAAGAGAGGATAACCAAGAGAAGTGAGAACAGGCTATGAGAACAACAGATGGGGGGTGATCAGAGAGCAGGAGGGGAAAATTTTGCTGAGAGGGAAGAGAGAAGGGCGAGGAGATCTTCACGGTGTTTAGCGTTTAGAGCTTTTTCCTCGTCCAGGGCAGCCTTTACAGCAGTAAGCTTAGCACTAAGTCGAGAGTATTCTTCCAAAGCAGCCTCAAGCTTGACTGAGGAATTGCCAGGAACAGGAGGACGGGGTGTTCTGGTCCTCTATTCTGAGGCAGACCCCTCAACCAAAGTGTATCCACACCCCATAAGGGTGTTACTCCCAATCTCATCAATGAACTGAGCACCCACCTTCTTCTGCAAAGTCACCCCAAAGTGCTCAAACACACTAGTCAGGAAGAAGCCGTATCCCAGGTCATGTTCCCTGGAGGTGTTTGCAATTCTTGCTATGTGGCGAATCATGATGGCAGGAAGGTTGATTTGCTCTTCCTTGTCCATCAGATCCATCAAACATTGATCCATGGCATCAGCAAGATTGCGACCCTGGCCCCTGGGGATGACATTCTTGATGATAAACCAGAATATCAATTGATGGAGCGATGTCAGGTCCCCTTTCTTCACGGACTTGGGTGTTTGGAGGCTTGATTGCTGGCTAAATTTTTGGGCGAGCTCCAGCAGCCTGGCTGTCCCTAGAATAGTCTTGTCTTCTCTCACATATATATCAAAGCCCGAGGAGGGAATCCCCAGAATTTCCCCTAATATCTTCGCATCAAAGCGAAGCTGTTGCCCATTAACAATACTTGTCACCACTCCTTCGGTGACAGTGCAGTTGGCATAGAACTCTGCCAACTCATGTACAGAACACCCCAGCTGGGTGTTTGTAAACAGCTCATACCACCCCTGTGCACGCAGCTTGTGCAGAAACACCCCCAGACCCTGTTCCTCAAAATATTTTATCTTGATAATTTTGCCCCTGACTACCCGTCTCTGAAGCAGTTGGGTCAGTTTGGCTGAGATTGCGGACGGGGTAGACTTCTTGGCTCTTTTAGGTTGAGGCTCAGTAGGAGGGTCTTGGGTGGAGGCGTGTTTGAGAGAGGCTTTTCTCTTGGGAGTTTTGAGGGGTGATGGTTTGGAGGGTAAAGTGGAGGTCGATTTTGGTGCAGGCAGAGGCTTATCCTCTGAGGACTCTGAGAACACGGGAGTGCCCTGTTTGAAGGTGGTGTTCTCAGGGTCGCTATCTGATGAAGGCTCAGAGGAGGAATCAATTTCCTCAACAACAGGGGATGACTGTTCGACAGGACGAGGTGTGGAGTGGAAAGCAATTCGGGCTGATTTTCGAGTTGGCCTGGTTGTGGGTTTGGCCGAAGAGGAGATTTGTGGTTTTGGTTTGACAGGGGTTTCACTTTTTGAGGGTTCTTCAGTCTGGCCGCTTTTAGACCTTGATGGTGGTCGTGTTCTTGGCATTCTAGTACGCCTAGCCACAATTTTGTATCGTTTACGTTTCTCACCGGTTGGTGGTACCGGTGTGGCTTGTTCAGGCTTCACAGGAGACTCCTCCATTTGATCACTACTTCCCCCTTCTTCTTTTGAAAAATCCTCCCCTAGGTCATCCCTAAAAACTTCAGGCCCTGTTTCGGCCCCTGTTTCCTGCTCTGGAAACAGCCCGAACGAATTGATGTCATCTAGTCCATGATCGAATAAAAACATTTCATCTAAAAGCCCAATTTCTCTTTTAGATGCCCTAACAGGTTCTTGGGCTTTACATACCCCCGTTTCTCCAAACAAAATCAATTCCCATCTAAATTTGTAAAGGATGTCTTCCAATTTCAGATTCACTGTTCTAAGGTCGATGCTTTTCAAAAACCCAAAAGGTTTATAGACAATGGGTCGAGAAGGTTCAGTAGTTTTACCTTCCATGAGGGCCGTCAGAAATTGTGTAGGCGCAAACAGGGCGGTGGCTGTTTGCAAGGCTGTGCTCTGTGTCTGGTTGCCCTAAGTCGAGGTCGAGGAGCTCTCGGAGCTAATGGGAGACGCCATTGTTCAGAGGAAGGAGAGAGATTAGGGTTTCTTGAACAGAGTTTCAGAGCAAGAGAGTTTCGGTGGAGGTGAGAGATTGAGCAAGAGAGCTTTAAAGAGAGAGACATGCGAAATCTTTAAAAGATTTTGCCTGTTTTGCAACGGGCTTTTGCATTTATTTAGGCCGCGCATGCCTCGGGAAGAGATTAGCAATTTTCAATTTGTTGCACATATTTGACAAACAAGAGGCGTACCTATTTCTGGTGCTTGTTCTTGAGGTTACTTGCTCGGTAACATGGGACAATAAGGGCAATCTCATTAGACCTCAATGAGTGTCAGCAAGTTGCAAACCTCACATATGCTAAACATAGCATAGAAGTTGATTGCAAACAAAAATTTAACATGTTGTACCCGTAACTTTTAAATTTTGCAAACAGGGCGAGAGAACAGGTTGGTCAGGTTGTTCTAATTAAGCCTAGTTCGAGTCTATTCCTTTCAAATTGTTCTCTACCAATGCTTTTGTGAATATATCAGCAATTTGATTTTCAGTGGCACAAAAATTCATTGAGATCACTCCTTTTTCAACATTGTCTCTTAGAAAATGATGACGAATGTCAATATGTTTTGTTCTTTTGTGTTGACATGGATTTTTGGCAATGTTAATTGCACTTGTATTGTCACAATAAATAGGAATGCATCCTATGTCAACACAAAAGTCCTTGAGTTGTTGTCTTATCCATAATAACTGAGCACAACAAGATGCAGCTGCCACATACTCAGCTTCTGCTGTGGACAAGGCAACAGAGAGTTGTTTCTTGGTTGCCCAAGATACCAAACAAGGTCCAAGAAAGTGAGCCATACCTGAGGTGCTTTTTCTATCAACCAAGAAACCTGCATAATCAGCATCAGCATACCCAACAAGATCAAAGTTGCAACCTCTAGGATACCATAAGGCTAGATCAGGTGTATGTTTTAAGTATCTTAAAATCCTTTTTACAGCCTTAAGATGAGTTTCTTTAGGGTTAGACTGAAAACGTGCACATAGACCAACACTGAAAACAATGTCAGGTCTACTAGCCGTCAGGTATAGGAGTGACCCTATCATGCCCCTATAGGATTTCTCCTCAACTGAGGGACTACCATCATCCATTACCAACCTGGTTGAGGGAGAGATGGGAGTATCAATGGGCTTGGCCGACTCCATCTTAAAACGCTTAAGTAACTCTTTGATATACTTTTGTTGATGGATCATGGTGCCGTTTGAAGTTTGCTTGATTTGCAAGCCTAGAAAGAAATTAAGCTCACCCATCATGCTCATTTCAAACTCACTCCTCATCATTTTTGAAAAATCATTGCACAAATCATGATGAGTTGCACCAAATATGATGTCATCGACATACTTGGACAATCAACAAATGTTCCCCCTTAGATTTTAGAAACAAGGTATTGTCTACCTTGCCTCTTGTAAAGTCATTTTCCAATTAAAAAATTGACAACCGCTCATACCAAGCTCTAGGGGCTTATTTCAAACCATAAAGTGCTTTGTCAAGTTTGAAAACATGGTTAGGAAATTCATCACTTTCAAAACCGGGGGGTTGTTTGACATACACTTCTTCTTTGAGGTATCCATTTAGAAATGCACTTTTGACATCTATTTGATACAACTTGATCTCCATATGGGCTGCAAATGCTATCAAGATTCGAATAGCCTCCATCCTTGCAACAGGTGCAAAGGTTTCTTCATAATCAATTCCCTCTTCTTGGTTGTAGCCTTGAACCACCAGCCGGGCCTTGTTCCTAGTGACTGTTCCGCACTCATCTAGCTTGTTACGGAACACCCACTTGATTCCAATGATTGTTCTATCCTCTGGCCGTGGCACAAGGTGCCATACCTTGTTCCTTTCGAACTGATGGAGTTCTTCTTGCATGGCTGTGACCCAATCTGAATCTGCAAGGGCTTCATTAATATTCTTAGGCTCAATTTTTGAGAGAAAAGCATAGAAAGCACAGAAATTTTTGAGTCTAGATCTAGTTTGAACTCCTGCATTAATATCAGACAAAATTTGATCAAGAGGATGTGAACTTTGGTATTTCCATGATCGTGGTGAAAGTGGGTTCACAGACTCGCTCTCCATCCTAGCTGGAATACTCGGTGAAACAAGTTCAGAACCTGTTTCTAAGCCTGTTTGGGAGCTTGTTCCTGAAATTATCACAGAAGGGTTCGGCTGATGTTGTCCCGAACAGGGTTCCATCCTGTTTCCCCCTGTTTGGTTCACACCTTGCTTACCTTCCTGAAGAACAGCCTCAGGTCTTGATCCCTCAGGTTGATCCTTACCTTGATCATCTTGAAGTAGCACGTCTTTTCTAACAAGACCTAGTTCGAGGTCTTCTTCCTGTGCATCATTCTCACTTAGAGAGTTAGTTTCATCAAAAAGCACATGCACACTTTCCTCAACACACAAGGTTCTCTTATTAAACACTTTGTATGCCTTACTATGTGAGGAGTAACCAAGGAATATTGCTTCATCACTCCTTGGATCGAATTTCCCTAAGGCATCTTTTCCATTATTATGCACATAACATTTACAACCAAAAACTTTCAAATGCATAATATTAGGTTTTCTTCCCTTGAAAAGTTCATAAGGAGTTTTGTTAAGAATAGGTCTGATCATGCATCTATTTATAATGTAACATGATGTATTCAAAGCTTCAGCCCAAAAGTTTCTAGGAAGACCACTAGCAACAAGCATTGTTCTAGTCATGTCCTCTAGAGTGCGATTTTTGCGTTCTACCACCCCGTTCTGTTGGGGTGTTCTTGGAGCTGAAAAATTATGATCAACACCATGCTCATTACAATAATCAGTGAAGCTTGAATTTTCAAATTCTGTCCCATGGTCAGACCTTAAGCATACCAAGGAATGTCCTACTCCCTTTTCAATCTTTTTAATGAAAGTAAGAAATTTTTCAAAGGCTTCATCTTTAGAAGCCAAAAACAAAGTCTAAGTGAAACGAGAGTAGCCATCCACTATCAAAAGCACATACCTCTTGCCACCTCGGCTCATAATCCTCATTGGACCACATAAATCCATATGTATCAATTCAAGAGGTCGAGTAGTGCTTACACACTTTTTAGATTTAAATGAATTTTTGACTTGTTTGCCTTTGGCACATGCATCACATACCTTGTCATCATTGAATTTGATGGAAGGTAAGCCTACCACTAAGTCTTTGGTTACAAGTTTGTTCAAAAGTGAGTGGCTTGCATGACCTAGCCTTTTGTGCCAAAGCATAACATCATCATTTAGGGCACTCAAACAAGTCAAATTATTTTGTGGAAGAGTGGAGATACACACTTTATAAACATTCTTGTGTCGCTTCCCCCTCAACACAACATCTGTTGTGTTCATATTCACAACCAAGCAACGTGTTGGTGAGAACACTACTAGGTTGTCTTTGTCGCACAGTTGGGACACACTTAGCAAGTTGTGTTTTAATCCATCCACAAAATAAACATTGTCAATTGAATGGGAGAGTGACTCACCTATCTTACCTATGCCGACAATTGTCCCAGATTTGCCGTTTCCAAATGCCACACTCCCACCTTCTGAAGCTGTAAGTGAGAGAAAATTGAATCTTTCACCAGTGATATGCCTCAAACACCCACTGTCAACATACCACAGCTGCTTGTTCCCTAGATTGTTCCCTGCACTGTTTGCTGGGTTGTTCTCACTTCAGCCTGCAAAACAAATCAAGGGTTAGTTTTGGGAACCCAGATCCACTTGGGTCCCATTCCTTTAGAGGTACAAATCTCATCTTTTCTAACCCATATTTGTTTTACATACACTGAGTTCCTTTTAATGGCATACTTTCTTGAGGGACAAGTATAACGGTAATGACCCGTTTTACCACAGTGATAACATACAATATTCTCAGATAATCCTACATATTTTCTATTCACTGGGTAGGTCATCTTAGGCACAAAACCTAGTCCTCTTCTATTTCGACTATGATGGGTGTTTAACCATTCAAGTGCTTGTGAGGACCTGTTCCAGAGCTTGTTTGTGGCAAGGTCTGATTCCATTTGTTTCATTTTCTCAAGCAAGTTTTTATTTTCTACAAGCAAGGACTCGACCTTACCTTTTAAGTCAAGGGATTCTTTTTCCAGCTCAGTCAATTTAGTGGAACAAGTCTCTTCTTTCATGAGTAGAGTTTCTTTAAGCACATTGATGTTTTCATGCAAGGCAAGAGTTTCTTTGTCAACTTCAAGTTTTTCTAATTTAAGGGTTTCATTTTCAAGTTCTAGATCTCGAACATCCCTTTTTAATTCAGCACATATATCCATTATAGTGTACACTAATTCCTCAAGAGTTGATTTATTTAGACCACGTACCTTGTTCTTGAGTTGAGTCAGACTATCTGTTGATCCATCATCTGAATCAGTGTCACTTCTTGCCATGAGTGCTACATCAGCTTCCTCGGCTTCAGACCTTTCCTCATCCTCGCTTGAATCACCCCAAGCCGCGAGCATAGCTTTTGAGAATCGTTTCGCTGAGCTGCTTACACCCTGTTTCCTCCCTTGTTTTCTAGGGTGTTCGGGTTCTTGTTCTTCCTTGTGCAGTGGGCAGTTTCTCACAATGTGGTCCAGTTTACCACACTTGAAACACCCGGAGAACTATTCCCAAGAGGTGTTCCTGGCCTTGCTGAAGTCCTTCCTTTTGCTATTTTCTTTGACTTTCTTGAAGAACTTCTTGAACTTTTGAGTGATCATGGCAATCTCCTCCTCATCAGAATCAGAATCATCTTCTAAGGCCTTTAGTGCAAGACCTCGATCTCTCTTTGTCTCATCTTTCTGTTGAGAATTTTTCCTAAGTTCATACGTTTGGAGGTTGCCAATCAGCTCATCTAGGGTGATCTTGTTCATGTCCTTAGCTTCTTGGATGGCCGTTACTTTCGCTTCCCAAGAATGAGGTAAAATTCTTAGGATATTCCTCACCAATTCTCGATGGTGAAGGATTTTCGCTCATTCGTGTAAGTGAAGCGAGTGTACATGTCCATCACACTTTCATGATCACCCATCTCAAACAGCTCATATTTTCTCATAAGCAATTCAATCCGGGATTGCTTTACTTGATTGGTCCCTTCGTGAGCTACTTGCAAAGCATCCCAGATTTCTTTGGCTGACTCACATTCAGATATGCGAGTATATTCATCAGGGCCTAGGCCAAAATATAGAAGTTTCTTGGCTTTGGCATTCTTCTCCATCATTTTGTAATCTTCAGTATTGAATTCTTTAGGCTCCTTGGGGATTGACTTTCCATCTTTAGTTATTTTCTTTGGGATGAGTGGTCCATTCTTGATGAGCATCCACAACTCATAGTCCTCGACTTGGATGTAGTTTTCCATCCTATTCTTCCACCAACCATAGTGTTGGCCATTGAAGTATGGTGGTCGAGTTATGGATTGACCTTCAAGCATGCCTTGTGGTGTACTCATCTTCAAGGATCTCTCAAAGGTGTTAGCCTTTCAAAGGAGAACCTGCTCTGATACCACTTGTTGATTTAGAGAGTACACAACCACAAGAGGGGGGTGAATTGTGGTGTCCGATTTTCGCAAGTTGCTGGCAAACAGTCTTAGGCCCTGTTCGCACAGGTTGTTTCTGAGATAAGCAGAAGCGAAAATCCAACAAAATTGAATGCGGAAATAATGGACACAGGATTTTTACGTGGAAAACACCTCTAGCCCAACTGAGGTGAAAAAACCACGACCTACCTCCTGTAGGATTTACACACTTCACTAAACGGGCTAAACACGTTACAATAGTAACACACCTTGTTACAACTTATAACACACGTAACCGTCTTCCCTAAGATAAGTTACCCCACATCCAAAATTCCCTTAATTTGGACACACACTCAACTCACTTTTGTGAAAAAAGAGTATAAAGAAAAACACCCTATTACAATGCTTCTCAACTAAGCAAATATAGGGTACAATGAAGTCCTAGTATGCCAACTTTGAAAGCTCAAATAACTCACTCACTAGACACGGTTTTCTTTTCAAACTTTTAAGCTCATGAACACTAAATTTTTCTTTTTGAAAACCGATGCTTCTATCGTTCTAAGAAGCGACTTTATATAGTGCTTGGAAAAACAATTCCTCAAATTTTTGGAAACTAAAATCCCTAAAGAATATAGAATTCTTTAGCCACAAGGGATGAGGAAACATGAGCTGGAAACACTTCCTAAACCGTGTGCATAAGGCGGTGATTCTCAGCAACTAGCCCATGTTTTTCTCAACAACCTTATCCACTTGCCAAAAATTGGATATTCTTTTTATTCAAAAAGATTTTGCAAATCCCCTTAGATTTTAATAACCGTTTTTAGGATAAGGGGTAAGATACTCCATAAAAAATCTTTCTTGCAAATCCTTGAAGAAGCTGCTCAAAATCCAAAAGATAAAAATCGTGCAAAACAGTTTTTCGCAGCTTATTCTGGAAACACCCTGATCACCCTGTTTCCAGGATTGTTCTGAAAGGTGATCCGAAATACTTTAAAAAGAAAACAAAACCGTTTCAAGTAAGTGGTAAGTTAAGACTTTCTGATTGGCATATTAACAAGAGTCTAAAAATATAAAATCAAATCAAATCAAGACATCTTGTTGTAACCACTAGTCATCTTGTAGAGAGACGAATTTGCTGTAAACACTTCACAGAACCTGTTCATCACGGCTGCACTTAGATTCTATGCTTCAAACACTTCACAGGACATGCTTCAAACACTTCACAGTACCTGTTCCTCACGGCTGTTCTTACATCGCTGACTTGAGTACCTGTTCTCGATAAACCATTAGTCAAGCAATTTTAATACATTGAGAACAGCAGTAAGGTCTTGTTTGGAAAGCCTGTTTGGAGCAACAACAACACTTGGATTTGTTATCATCAAAACCTTATTCATTCTAACAGTAAAGTTGTCTGCAATCCTTGAAAAAGGAATCATCGTGCTTTGCTTTCTGCAATCATCCTCCAAAAGTGGATGTAAATTAACAAGACTAGTTGTAGAAAATATGTCCGGGCCTATTGTAGATGAATAGTACCTTGTCGGGGAACTATAGTGAATAGTACATGCTGATGGTTTTGTCTTTACATACAAAAGAAAAATTTATTGAAGAAATGACCCTTACTTTTGCCCAAGGTCAAGACCTTTGCAGGTTCTTTTGTTTTTATTTTATTATAGATCAATTGGGTCTTGTGAATCTTATTGATCACAATATGTGGTTTTCATTTAAGACCCTACTAAACAATCTTCGTCTGAGCCATCTTCCGCCATAAGCTTTTGTATGTATCTTTTCCTCATGGCGGGGTCATCTTTGAATGAATCGTGGCAACAAAGATTATTATTAATCGTAAAAGAAAAACTTAAAACACTTATCAAGGTGGGGGAACATAAATTATAAGCTTTAAAGATGACAAAGTACTAAGGCAGAGAGAAACTCGCTGTAATTGCCTTTGGCTCTAATACAGGAAGAGTTCTCTATGTATAGAAAAGTAGGAGAGAATCTCATAGTTACAGTAATTGAAAATTGTTGTAACGTTGTCTGCAATCCTTAAAAAAGGAAACATCGCGATTTTCCTTCTAAATTGTCAAGACTAGCTGTAGAGAATATGTCCGGACCTACTTTAGATGAACAGTACTTTATCGTGGAACTGTGTGAATA
>JAKOGI010001844.1:0-25000 GCA_029747015.1 Carnegiea gigantea | reverse complement strand
GATGGAGATGAAATAACACATTCGTTTCTGACTGTATCTCAGTTATAGACGCTTACTTCTTTCGTAGCTAGAGTAGACTCTTTCGTCGCATATTTTATTTTGAGATGAAAAATATTTTTCATCACTGAGATTTCGTCACAGACTGGCAGCTTTTTTGTAGTGATCGTGCTTTGTCTATTGCAGTCGTTCACCGAAAGTGGATGTAAATTTTCAAGAGTAGCTGTAGAAAATATGTCTCGGCCTATTGTAGATGAATGGTACTTTGTCAGGGAACTGTAGTGAATAGTACCTACCGACAGTTTTGTCTTTACCTGCAAAAGAAAAATTTGTTAAAGAAATGACCCTTACATTTGCCAAAGATCAAGAGCTTTGCGGGTTCTTTTGTTTCTATTTTGTTACAGTTCAAATGGGTCTTGTGAATCACGTGGGTCACAATCTTTGGGTTTCGTTAAAGACCCTGCCGATCTATCTTCGTCTAAGCCATCATTTACCATAAGCTTTTGTATGCATCTTGTCCTCATGGCGAGGTTATCCTTGAGTGAATTGTAGTAACAAAGATTATTATTGACTGTAAAATAAGAACTTGCAACACTTATCAAGATGGGAAACACAAATTACATGCTTTAAAGATGACAAAGTACTAAGGTAGAGAGAAACTCCCTGTAATTGCCTCTAACTCTCATACAAGAAGAGTACGCCTTATATAGATAAGTGGGAGAGAATCTAATAATTACAATAATTGAAAATTGTTGTAAAGTTGTCTGCAATCCTTGAAAAAGGAATCATCGTGCTTTGTCTTTTGCAATCATCCGCTGAAGGTGGATATAAATTGTCAAGAGTAGCGGTAGAAAATATGTCCGGGCCTACAATAGATAAATAGTACTTTGTCGGGGAACCATAGTGAATAGTACATGTCGATAATTTTGTCTTTACCTGCAAAAGAGAAAATTTATTGAAGAAATGATCCTTACTTTTACCAAAGGTCAAGACCTTTGTAGGTTTTGCTGTTTTTATTTTGTTACAGATCAAATAGGTCTTGTGAATCTATGCATCTTTTCTTTATGCAGGGGTCATCTTTGAGTAACTCCAAAATATCTCGCTGTTTTTGTAAGAGTCCTTGAGATTTTGATTTTGCAAAGGAGGGGAAATGTTCGCTTTTGACTGGTGTTGAGGATCCGGCTAAACGCTTCTCAGTTTTGGCAATTGTATGAACGTTGTGATGTGTACACTTTTTATTCTTGGTCTTGTAGATATACTCAACATTCTCTTTTCCACATAGAATAGTTTTGTACTTATTCCACCACTTAACCTTGTAGACATGAATTAGTGAGAGTGGAAATGTCTTAGCCAAAAAATTATCAAACCTATATTCATAAGGAAAGATAAAGGCAATATAAAAGGTTTGGAAGAACTGAGCTTCTTTTTTATAGTCCACAAGAGCAGGAGTATTTAGAGTCCAATCATCACATCTTGCTTTAGCCTCTACTGGTAGTAACGAGGGTGCATCTCCAAACATGGTCCACCAATGATAGAACCATGTAGGAAATATTGCAGGGCATTTGTCATGGAAATTAAAGAATCATGAATGAACTTTAGGTTTGTGGAAAAAGGTCCGAAGTCAGGCTTGTTTCTAGTTAATGTAATTATAGGTAGAAGGGTGGAAAGGTACCGAGAATTGTTTATGTTGAAAAGGGTCCCTCCATTGTTAGCAACCAAGGATATTTTTGATTATGCATTTCGAATAGAGAATGTATTCCGGGTTAGAATTGTCTGTGATGTGGGAAATTTCAACTGACTGAGTATCAATTAAGATCAACTCATAGAATTGGTGATTTTTCATAGGGTTGTCAAAAAGATAATAAAGATTACCAAAGCTTCTCTAAACAAGGTCTTTGAAAATAAGATTTGTAGGGGCTACTTTGGAGCTTGTCAGGAAAAGGTGTTCAGTGTATTTATGGAAATAGTTGTCCTGTACTGGTCTTGAACGTTGAGTAATAGTAGATTTGTAGGTAAGTGGAGGGAATCTTGAAAGTGAGGAAAAGGTATTTTCGGTAGGAGTAATTTTGTAATCATCTGACTTTTGTATACCTTTACCTTTGTCTTTCTTGCTCATTTTGTCTCCTGCATGCAATGTGTTTTGTTACTCTTCCCTTGTAAAAACTCTCTTGTAAGGGAATCTGGTAAAGAATTGCTTTCTCCTTTGATATATTCAATACGAAAGTTGAAAGAGGAAAGAATGGCCTACCATCTAGCAAAAATTTGTTTTGAAACAAAATGTTTCACATCCTTTTGTAAAACTTCCTTTGCTAATTTACAATCAATTCACAACAGGAATTTTTTGTTAAAAAGGTCATCTTGAAATTTTGAAATACATATAACAATGGATAAAATTTTCTTTTTAACAATAGAATAATTAATTTGTGGACCGAGCCATAGTCCTAAATGGTATCTAAACAATTGTTCTTGATCCTTAAGTTTCTGCTTAAGAATTCCCCCCATATCCTATGCCTGACGCATCTATTTTAACTATAATGAAGGCAGAAGGATGAGGTATACCTAGACATGGTAGGGATTTAACCCGTTATTTGATTTGTTTGACTATTTCTATATGATGTGGTGTTCATGAAATAAGGTTCTTTCTTAATCATTTATACAATAATGTACAAATTAGTCTAAGGTTGGGGAAGAAATCTGACTCATAATTTAGACAACCAAGAAATCTTTGCAATTGTTTCTTATCCTTTATTTCATTAGGAAATTTGTCAGCAAATTGTAATGAATGCATGATTAATTTAATGGTTCCTCTGTAAATGTCATGACATAGAAATCGAAACTTTGTTTGAAATAATTTCATTTTTGATGCAGACATAACTAGACCATTGCGTTCTGTAATCTGCTGAAAAAGTTGTAAATGCTTGAAATGTTGATCAATAGTTTTGGAGAAAATAAGCACATCATCGATATAAACAATTATAAAGGTAAAATAAGGATTAAAAATGTCATTCATTCTACTCCAGAATTTAGGAGGAGCATTTTTTCATCCGAATGGCATTACATTCCTCTCATAATGTCCAAAAGGAACTGTAAATGCGATTTTGTAATTGTCTCTTTCAATAACCTGAATTTGCCAAAATCCAGACTTCATGTCAAATTTTGAAAATATTTTTACATCATAATGGCGATTAAGAAGATCTCTTTTGGTAAGGATTGGTTATCTAATCCATTGGAGAACCTTGTTAAGGGGTTTGTAATTGATGACAAGTCTAGCAACACCTTGTTCCTTTTCTAAAGAGATGTTAACATAGAAAACTGCACAGCTCCAAGGGGACTTGGATGTTCTTATTAGTTTCTTGTCAAGTAGAGTCCGTATTTCTTTTTTACAGTACTCTAACAATTCTACATTCATTTGTATACGTCGTGCTTTTATAGGAATGTTGCGTTCATCAAAATCCTTTTCATAAGGAAGTGAAACAATTTGTTTCTTTTGAACTGTGGGATTTTGTAACTGTTGTTCAATGCCTTGGTGAGAAATTTCTTCTTGAAGAAAATAGATCTGAGATTGTTTGTTTTGAAGAAGGTTGATCTGTTTGAAAATAGAATTTGATTGTAAGAGAAAAATTTCTCTTTGTCTAGTGGGTGTAAGAAAATTGAATGATATAGGTTTGCCCATAACATTTGTATGGATTCCTGTTTCATTAACACGAAATGGATAAATTTGTGTTAGAAATAGGGTGCCGAGGATAACATGATGGGTGATATTATCTACAATTAAGAAAATATTTTTGAAACAATAATTATCTTTTTTTATGTATCGCTTATTAAGTTTATATTTAAGCTAAGGGGTTCCCCATTAGCACTACTAAGTTATTCACATGTTTGTTCACAATATTTTGTATTAACAACGCCTCCTCGAAGGCAGTTTTGATCTGCTTCGCTATCAATTAAGGTAATTATATCACTAGAGAAGGCTTCTACAAAAAGGTTAACAACAGAGTACTATTTTTGAAAAGCACTTTGTGAAAGGGTTACGATAAATTATTCATCAGGAATATCCTGGATAGAGATTTCCTGAATTTTCTCTGATGTTTCTGGTATATTAGTGTGGTTATAAATTTTGGCTCAAGGAGTGTAAATTTGGTATCAAATTCTAAATCTTCAGTTTTGAGGCAAACAATTTCTTGTTTTAGAGATCGTACTTAAGACTTGAGCTCATTAAGCTCATTTTGTAAATCGTTGGTTGTAATTTGTCGAAAAGGATTAGGAAAAGGCTTGTCAAATATTTTTGTAATACTAGTAGATTCAGGGGTAAACCTGAAAGACTTGTTTTCTTCTTTAAGAATTGAATTTTTGAATTTTTCTAAATAATCTTTCTTTAAATCGTTGTCGGTTGTGTTCCCGATTAAATCTAAAAGAAATTCCTTTTGAGAACTATTTGTAATAACATTAAGCATTTGTATAGGAGAAGATTTGTACTCAGAATTATCATTGCTTGTTTCTAGGTAATAATTTTCTTCCTCAAAATCAAACGATTCTCTTGTTAATAAAGCCAAGAGCTTTTTCTGAAGTTCTAGTTCTCCAGAAAATAACTTGTTAATATTTTGTTCAGTTTTACATTGAAAAGCTTTGTGGCCTACTTTACCACATTTGTAGCAAACAATCTTGTTCTTTTTAATAGATGTTTTACCCTTACCTTTCGGAGTAGTTTTTGGGCCAAACTTCTTCTTGTACGGCTTTGGAGGAGGAGGAGGATGAGGTCGTCTGTAGGGATGAGTTTTATTAACCTTCTTTTAAACTCTTGTACGAACAGCAGAAGGAGCTTCTATTTTGGTGATATCAAATGCATCGCAAAAAGTTCCCATTTCCTTTCTGGATTGGGCTCTATCTGCTCCGTATTTGGCTTGAAGTTTAATCTCCATGCAAAGATTAAGTCCTTCATTTTTAACAATGCCAAACAGCCAGTCAAATGTTAGTAATCCAAATGGGATATCGTTAGTACCAAATTGTTGTCTCAGTTTGCTTAAGATGCATTCTCTAAAGAGTTTCAGAAGTCCGGCTATAAAACGTTCTTTCCAAAAATCTTGTATTCCATCTTCTCTTTTAAGAACATTTGTAAAAAAGACATCTCAATACCAATGATAATCAATTAAGGTTGGACACCTTAAGTTAATAAGAATTGTTTTGGCAGCTACTTGTTCTTCTTTCATGTTGTTGATGAAGTGTAAAGTAATAGTATGGACTAAGATTTCAAGGCCATCCGTAAGTATTATTTGTTGCCCTTAGGCATTGAGAACTGGTTCTCCTCCTTGATTAGTTTGTAGATAACTATAATTGAGGATTTAACTCCTGTGGTATGCACTTAAGAAATTATCCCACCAATTTTTTAATTGGCCTTGGAACCCTATAGCTAGGGCAGTAGCAATTTGATCCACTTTTAATCCTTTAGTTCTATAAGTAATACTTGCTATAAGCATTTCCTAAAGGGTGGACAATACTTCGTATTCAGCTTTGCCGTCTATGTTCCAAGTATAGAGGGCATCACCATTGAATTGAGAAGAGGTAAAACTTCTTCTTTCTTCATATTGAAGATCAGGAGGTGTTGGTTTTGGATAATAGTTTTTGGTAGACCTCCAGTCATGGATTTTGTTAAGAGAGAGAGGCTTATCATCATTGAAGGTATTTTGAATTGTATTAATCATATCCTTAGAGGAATCACTATAATTCCCTTTTTCTTCCGAAGAAGTCTCTGAGATATAATTTTCGCATGATTTATCAAGGCATGTTATACTTTTGGACTTACTAGAAGTAGCAAGATCTTTTATCTCATATGTGATAGCTTTGAGTAATTGATCGTTATTTTTGGCAGGTGCTTCTACTAAAGAGCTTTCATTCTTTTTGGGAATACTATTAGTTTTGAAAAAAAGGTTTTAAAATATTATCGGATTTTTGAATAGAAGTTTTTGAAGTGATTCTTTCATCAAGTTTGGCAGAAGCATGATTAAATTGTTCTGCTATAGTGTTGAGAATAGTGTTTGTATAGTTAACTTGATTATGTATTTTGCGCACATCATCAAGCTGAGATGAATCTGTACCATTCCCCTCCCGACATTTTTTATAAGGGGAAGGGATTAGAACTTCCTCCTTAATTTGAAGCTTTAAAGGAGCATTAGGAGGATGCATAGATAACAGGCTACTGCCATCATCTAAATGCCACAGTTTATGAAGATTTGTTTGAACATTCATGTTGGGAATGGAATGAACATTATTCATTCCCTATTGAGAGGCAAAAATTGAGAAATATAAGAAAAATGGAATATTGACTACTAGCCTTAGCATGTCAGTCTCCCATTCTTGCTTAATCCTGGTTCGAATTTGCTCATCAATCTGTTCAAACCATTTTCTATTTGAAGTATTAGCATCTGAAAGATAATCTTGTTCTAAAAATATTTTATCAATTTGAAAACCAATTTTTGTGAGAACATTAATTCCTGCTCCTATATGGGAAGAAACAGGAGAGGATGATTCTATATGTACAGGTTCAACATAAGCAGATTGGTAATGGTAACGAAAAGATCCTTCACTAGGTGTTTCTAGAGGAGTTGTATATCCGGAGAAAGACCTACGAAGAACAGAGGGCTCAGCTTTTGTCTCAGATTCCCTAAAGAATTTAAATTTAAGGGTAACCCGACCATTTGGTTCTTCTATGATTTGGTCAATTTCATCTCTTTCAATTGGAGGAGTTGCTTGATTGTTTTCAATCACGAGCTCTTCTGGAATTATAATCTCACCCAATTTTAAAAGGTTTGGAGTAAATATAGAAGGTTTGTAATCCTTTATTTCAAGGAGAGCAGTTTCTTTAGAATTAGAAGGCAGAGGAATTGAAAATTTTTTGTTAAGATTAGTAGACAACAGTCTAAAATAAACTCGATAAATGACAACAAAATTGCTACAATTGAAGAATTCATCCCCTTGAACATGTATATCAAGTTTTAAAGATTCTATTATCATAGGACAAGCAAGATCAACAGAAAAATCTGGGTAACAATTAAAAAATATTAGACCATTGCAAATATTTATTTGAATCATATCAAGCAAAGAGGTTTTGTACTTCTTTAATCTTTTGTCTCGGAGAGCCAAGTAAATAAGAGCATTGACTCCCCTTTTGTCTAAAGGTTTAATTGCAACTTGAACCAAACCTATATGTATAAACCGGTATTGTTCCTTTAAATGACTTTGTATAGAGTTCTGATTTGTC
The DNA here is from genome assembly GCA_029747015.1 of Carnegiea gigantea. NCBI lineage: Eukaryota > Viridiplantae > Streptophyta > Magnoliopsida > Caryophyllales > Cactaceae > Carnegiea > Carnegiea gigantea. Next base: position 17,748 of record JAKOGI010001844.1, on the reverse strand, counting down.
AAAGAAATAGTTTGTAAACATTTTGAATAGCGACTACTTCTTCATGAGTTTTGACAGAATATGCAGTTTTGAAATCACATGTTCCTATTTTGTAAATATTATCTACATCAATTTTTGGTATGGTCTAGTCTGTATAATGGTCTGGACTAGGGGACTTGAACAATGATTTTGTTCCAAGATCATTACTATCAACTATACTAGAACTACTACTATCTAACTTAAAGGATAACAACCTACAGATCCTGGATGTCATTTCATAACATAACCGAAGTAATCACTAATCGGGAATGACGGCACCACCGATCAGGACCACCACGCAGCTGACTAATAGATTTTCTGGCTGACCAAACGTCTTAACGACAATTCCAACTATTCTGGCTCTGATACCAACTGAAACCCATGATTAATTAAACAAAATAAACCTTTAAAGAAAATAACATATAACAGAATTGTAGCAACAAAGATTATTATTAATTATAAAATAAGAACTTACAATGCTTATCGTGGTGGCAAACACAAATTACAAGCTTTAAAGATGGCAAAGTACTAAGGCAGAGACAAAGTCACTATAATTGCCTCTAGCTCTAAGACAAGAAGAGTTCTTCATATATAGATAAGTGGGAGAGAATCTAATAATTATAATAATTGAAAATTATTATAAAGCTGTCGACAATCCTTGAAAAAGGAATAATTGTGCTTTGTCTTTCACAATAGAAAATATGTCCAGGCCTACTGTAGATGAATAGTACTTTGTCGAGAAACTGTAGTGAATAGTATCTGTCGATAGCTTTGTCTTCACCTGCAAAAGAAAAATTTGTTAAAAAAATGACCTTTACTTTTACCAAAGGTCAAGACCTCTGCAGGTTCTTTTGTTTTTTTTTTTTTTTTTTTTGGGGTTATAGATCAAATTGGTCTTGTGAATTTTGTAGATCACAACCTTTGGGTTTCGTTGAAGACCCTGCTGAACTATCTTCGTCTGAGCCATCATTTGCCATAAGCTTTTGTACATATCTTTTCCTCATAGCGGGGTCATCTTTGAGTGAATTGTAGCAACAAAGATTACTATTAATTGGAACATAAGAACTTACAACGCTTATCGAGGTGGACAACACAAATTACAAGCTTTAGAGATGGCAAAGTACTAAGGTAGACAGACGCTCACTGTAATTACCTCTGCCTCTAATACAAGAAGAGTTCTCCTTATATAGATAAGTGCGAGAGAATCTAATAATTACAATAGTTGAAAATTGTTGTAAAGTTGTCTGCAATCTTTGAAAAAGGAATCATCATGCTTTGTCTTTTGCAATTATCCACCGAAAGTGGTTGTAAATTGTCAAGAGTAGCTGTAGAAAATATATCTTGGCCTATTGTGGATGAATAGTACTTTGTCGGGGAACTGTAGTGAATAGTACCTGTCGACAGTTTTGTCTTTGTCTGCAAAAGAAAAATTTATTTAAAAAATGACCTTTACCTTTGCCAAAGGTCAAGACCTTTGCGGATTCTTTTGTTTTTATTTTGTTACAAATCAAATGGGTCTTATGAATCTTGTAGATCACAATCTTTGGGTTTTGTTGAAGACCTTCGTCTGAGCCATTGTTTACCATACGCTTTTGTATGTATCTTTTCCTTATGGTGGGGTCATCTTTGAGTGAATTTTAACAACAAAGATTATTATTAATTGTAAAACAAGAACTTACAACAGTTGTCAAGGCGGGCAATACAAATTACAAGCTCTAAAGATGGCAAAGCACTAATGCAGAGAGAAACTCGCTGTAATTGCCTTTGGCTCTAATACAAGAAGAGTTCTCCTTATATAGATAAGTGGGAGAGAATCTAATAATTACAACGGTTTAAAATTATTGTAAAGTTGTCTGCAATCCTTGAAAAAGGAATCATTGTGCTTTGTCTTTTGCAATCTTCCACAGAAAGTGGATCTAGATTGTCAAGAGTAGCTGGAGAAAATATGTTTGGGCATACTGTAGATGAATAGTACTTTGTCAGGGAACTGTAGTGAATAGTACCTGTCGATAATTTTGTCTTTACCTGCAAAAGAAAAATTTGTTAAAGAAATGATCCTTACTTTTGCCAAAGGTCAAGACCTTTGCGGGTTCTTTTGTTTTTATTTTGTTACAGATCAAATGGGTCTTGTGAGTCATGTAGATCCCAATCTTTGGGTTTCATTGAAGGCCCTACCGAACTATCTTCGTCTGAGCCATCATCTTCCATAAGCTTTTGCATGTATCTTTTCCTTGTAGCGGGGTCATCTTTGAGTAATGTTACCTTCCTTAAGCTTACAATATATTTTATTAATATGTTTTGATGAAAGACAAATATGAGTTGGTTTATTGGTATATTTATCATATTATATTTGGTCCTACCCTAGTGTTTTTATTATTTAAATGTGTTATGATTATAAGTAAATTTTGATATGATTAATTTTATTTTTGAGATAGTTTAGTATTTAAATTTGAATATGTGATCTTCATATTCAAATTTGAATACTAAGTCTTGAGATAATATTATGATTCTCTATATGTCAATATCTTTGGAAATGTCAAAAATATGATATTATCTTTTGATATTATGTTGTGAAAGATTGTGCTGCCAAAGAAACCAGTTTCTAGATGATTCTCTCAACCAAGATCTTCAGCAAAAAATAAGGTAATTAGTCATTGGAGCTCAAAAGAAAAATATTAAGCAAAACTATGAATTTCAAGGGCTTGAAAGACTAAGTTCAAGGCCTTGAAACAATATGGAAGATTAACTTTCCTTGATTGATGCAACGGTCACTTACCAAATACTCCTTCAACCTCGCCAACATCTCTTGGCTATAAAAATGAGAGGAATTTGTAGCTGAATGAGACACAAGAGAGAGCAAAAGCAAAGAACAAGAAGAAAGAGAGCTACACTTGCAAATCAAGAAGAGGACGTTTAGAGAACTTGATACATCGAGCTTATATTAGCATATCTATTATTTTATTTACTCCTTGTTATAAAGTGAATCTTGTTATCTTTCTTTGTCTTAGATTAGGTTGATTAATCGGAGGGTCGACTACCCAAGTGCGGTTGGGGAGCAATGCGTACGTTACGACACCTAGAGTTGTAGGGTCAACTTGTAGGTTGTACAATTAGTGAATCGTGTGTAATCGACTGACCTAATAAAAGAAAGAGGTTCAAAATTCCATCGGCGAGGGGTGCCCGTGGGTAGAGGACTAGGTGTGACCGAACCTCTATAAAGAGTGTATTTTGTCCACATTTATTTTTTCATATTTCCATTTCAATTATTTTGTGACTTTGATTATCACCATATTCACCACCCTCTAGGGTGATTTTATTAGCTAAATCGGGCCAACAATTGGTATTAGAGTAAGAGCTATTATTTTAAGACTTGACCACCTGCAGCTAGATCCATGGCTTGTTTATTAAATGCTTCCATCAATTGTCCTCCAATATTTGATGGAACTAATTTTTCTCTTTGGAAGTGCAAGATGAAATAATTTATTAGATCCGTTGATTTTGATTTTTGGGACATCATTTCAAATGGTCCTTTTGTACCAAATTAGACAAGAGATGATGGAAGTACTGCTATCAACCCAAAGAGTGAATACACTCAACATAACTACGAGATGCTTAAAAAAAATTCTAGAGTTTTATATATTTTGCAATGTGCTCTAAATGATGAAATATTTAACCATGTTTGCTATTGTGAGACAGCTAAAGATCTTTGAGGAAAACTCACATTACTATACGAAGACAAAAGCTAAGAAAATCCCAATTCGTCAAGAAGGGACAATATGCTTAGCAATTTGAATAACGAAAAAGAGATTAATCATTTTTGTCTAATGGTAAATGAAGTAGTTAGAGATCCGGATGCAAGTAACAATGATGATGATGAAAGCACGAGTGATGATGAAGAAGAAGATAAGGAAATGGAATATGACGTTCCAGATGAGGTATATGACTGTCTTCATAATTATTCTAAACTTAAGTTAACAAAAGTCTTACTTTATTATATTAGACGTCAAGAATGACACATTTCTAAAAGTAAATATTTGAAGAAAAAGAATTTTGAACTATCTCAAGAAAATGTTGGATTTCAAAAACTAAATGATTTAGTGTGTAATGATTTAAAAAGTTTTCAAGAGAAAGTTGTCTTTCTTCAGAAAGAAAAAGATGAGCTCCAAGTGAAATATGTCAATCTTGAAAAAATTGTCTTAAATTTTCAAAAGGAGAAGATAATTTAAATAAAATTCTTGGCACACAAAAAGCATCATTTAATAAAGACAGAATCGATTTTAAACAGTTTAATAAAAAGAAGTGTTATAAAAACTTCTTTGTTAAATCATCTTACTACAAAAGTGAGACTTTCATTACTTGCAATTATTGCTGTAAAATAGGGCATATTTCAACTCATTGTCCTATTAAAAGAAATGGTCCTAGTAGCACACAAATTTGGGTACCAAAAGTAACAAGGCCATGCACTGTGGTGAATAATTATGATTATAGAGCTGAATTTTCTAAATGTGTTTTGAGAAAGGCATAAGTTTGTTTTAAGGACATTTTGCATCCACATGAGAATAAAATATGAAGTTACGAAATTATATGCTTGAGAAATGTTGGAGACTCATGGAAATTGCTTTATGGTCCAAGGACGTGGAAATAATAGGTAATTAGTTCAGTGCTCAGATTTTAAGGCCCTGAAATATAGTTCAAGGCTTTGAACTGTAGGCAGAAACTGGAAATTTTTAGTGTGACTAAATCAAGGGCTTGAATTTCTATTTCAACTATATGAATAGAAATTAAAATTTGAATTCTTACTAAATGGAAGGTGATGTTATCTTTGCATGATTTACTTCCTATTTGAGAAATTTTGTTTTTTAAATTTTCAAATTTTAATTTTCTTAATTATGTTTAGAAGGTGAGCATGATTATTATTACATCATATATATCTTATGCTATTATGTCATGTGGTTATCTTTATACAACAATTATATATTGTCTATGATCTTAATATATTTGTCCATAATTGCTATGATCTCTAACATTTACACGTATATCTCTTATTTCTACAAGAAGAGAATTGTATTACTTGATGACTTTTCGATAATGTTGATTTATTCTTGAAAGTAGAGAATTATTGTATTAATGCTCTTACATGTTAATCCCTTTCAATACTCATGAGAATATCAAGTCAATGCATAAATGTTAGGATATATGATTTGATGCAATGTTAGTATTTAATCACTTATATGTTTAATTAGTACCATAGATTGAGGGGGAGCATCTTTATATGTCACTAATTTATTAAGGGGAACCATATGTGTTTGCCATAATTTTTTATATGCTTCGATTTTTCTTTCTCCTTCTTGCAATACTTTTTTTATGAAATACAAAAAGGGGGAGAAATATTTGGAAAGCTTTCGTGGCGTGTCATTCAAAATTATATTGATATGTTATTTCTATTGGGTTTTATCATTCATCAAAAAGGGGGAGATTATTAGCTTTCTTAAGCTTACAATATATTTTATTAATATGCTTTGATGAAAGACACAAATGAGTTGGTCTATTGGTATATTTATCATGTTATATTTGGACCTACCGTAGTATTTTTATTATTTAAATGTGTTATGATTATAAGTACATATTGATATGATTGATTTTATCATTGAGATAGCTTAATATTTAAATTCGAACATGTAGTCCTTATATTCAAATTTGAATACTAAATCTTGAGATAATATTATGATTCTGTAAATGTCAATATCTTTGAAAATGTCAAGATTTGCTTAAAAGATGATATTATCTTTTGATATTAGATAGTGAAAAATTGTGCTGCGAAAGAAACCTGTTTCTAGATGATTCTCTCAACCAAGATCTTTAGCAAAAAATAAGGTGATTAGTTGTTGAGATCAAAAGAAAAATATTAAGCAAAACTATGAATTTTAAGGGCTTGAAAGACTAAATTCATGGCATTGAAACGATATGGAAGATTGACTTTCCTTGATTGATGCAACGGTCACTTACCAAATGTTCCTTTAACCTTGCCAACATCTCTTGGCTATAAAAATGAGAGCAATTTGCAGCTGAATCAGACACAAGAGAGAGCACAAGCAAAGAATAAGAAGAAAGAGAGCTACACTTACAAATCAAGAAGAGGACGTTGAGAGAACTTGATATATCGAACTTGTTACAAAATGTATCTTGTTATCTTTCTTTTTATTAGGTTAGATTGATTAGTCAAAGGGCCTACTACCCAAGTGCGGTTGGGGAGCAACGTATACGTTGGGACACCTAGAGTTGTAGGGCCTACTCGTAGGTTGTACAATTAGTGAATCATGTGTAATCGATGGACCTAATAAAAGAAAGAGGTTCAAAATCCCATTGGAAGGGTGTCCGTGGGTAGAGGACTAGGTGTGGCCGAACCTCTATAATAGTGTGTTTTGTCCACATTTATTTTTCCGCATTTCCATGTCAATTAATTTATGACCTTGATTATCACCCTATTCACCACCCTCTAGGGTGATTTTACTAGCTAAACCGGGCCAACAAGCGATCGCAAAATATCTCACTACTTTTGTGAGAGTTCTTGAGATTTTGATTTTGCAGAGGAGGAGGAATGTTCCCTTTTGACTGGTGTTGAGGATCTGGCTACAGGCTTCTTAGTTTTGGCAAATGTATAGAGGTTGTGAAGTGTAAACTTCTTATTTTTTGTCTTATAGAAATACTCAACATTCTCTTTTCCATAGAGAATAATCTTGTACTCATTCCACCACTTAACCTTGTAGACACGAATTAGTGAGAGCGAAAATGTCTTAGCCAAAAAATGTGAAACCTATATTCCCAAGAAAGGATCGAGGCAATATTAAAGGTTCGAAAGAACTGAACTTCTTTTGTATAGTTCTCAAGAGCAGGAGTATTTGGAGTCCAATGATCCCATCCTGCTTTAGCCTTTACTGGTAGTAATGAGGGTGCACCTCCAAACATGGTCCACTAGTGATAGAACCATATAGGAAATACAGTAGGGCATTTGTCATGGAAATTGAAGAACCATGAATGAACTTCAGGTTTGTGAAAAAAGGTCCGAAGCCAAGCTTGTTTCTAATCATTGTAATTATAGGTAGGAGGGTAGAAAGGTAACGAGAATTGTTTCTATTGAAAAGGGTCCTTCCATTGTTAGTAACCAAGGATATTTTTGATTATGCATTTTGAATAGAGAATGTATTCAGGGTTAGAATTATCTGTGGTGTTGGAAATGTCAACTGACTGGGTATCAATTAAGATCAACTCATAGAATTGACAATTTTTCACAAGGTCATTAGAAAGATAATGAAGATTCTCAAAGCTTCTTTGAACAAGGTCTTTGATAATAAGATTTGTAGGGGTTGTTTGTAGCTTGTTAGGAAAGGGTGTTCAGTATATTTGTGGAAATAATTATCCTGTACTGGTTTTGAGCATTGAGTAACAGCGGATTTATAAGTAAGTGGAGGGAATCTTGAAAGTGCGGAAAAGGTACTTTTGGTAGGAATAATTTTGTAATCATCTGACTTTTGTATACCTTTAGCTTTGTCTTTCTTGCTCATGTTGTTTCTTGCAGGCAATGTGTTTTATTACTCTTTCCTTGCAAAAAATCTCTTGTAAGGAAATCGGGTAAAGAATTGTTTTGTCCTTTGATATGTTCAATATCAAAGTCAAAAGAGGAAAGAATGGTCTGCCATCTAACAAAAATTTGTTTTGAAACTAAATTTTTTACATGCTTTTGTAAAACTTCCTTTGCTGGTTTACAATCAATTCGTAAGAAGAAATTTTTATTAAAAAGGTCATCTTGAAATTTTAAAATGCATAGAACAATGGATAAAATATCCTTTTTAATAATAGAATAATTAATTTGAGGTTTGAGCCAAAGTCTTGAATGGTGTCTAACCAATTTCCCCGTATTCTACGTCTGATGCGTCTGTTTCAACTATAATAAAGGCAGAAGGATGAGGTATACCTAGACATGGTAGGGATTTAACATGTTGTTTGATTTGTTTGATAATTTCTGTATGCTGTGGCATCCATGCAATACGGTTCTTTCTTAATCGTTTGTACAATAATGCATAAATTAGTCTAAGGTTAGGGAAGAAATCTGACACATAATTTAGACAACCAAGAAATCTTTGCAATTGTTTTTATCCTTTATTTCATTAGGAAATTTGTCGGCAAATTCTAATGAATGCCTGATTAATTTAATGGCTCCTTTGTAAATGTCATGACTTAGAAATCAAATTTTTGTTTGAAATTATTTCATTTTTGATGTAGACATAACTAGATATATATATGTGTGTGTGTCTGTGTGTGTGTGTGTGTGTGTGTGTGTGTATATATATATATATATATATATATATATATATATATTGTACCGTTTTTAGGGAGAAATATGTGCTTTATGTTATAATTCATATTCTTTTTTCAGTTTTACGCTCGGGTATGGTTCTTTTAGGTGTTGTGCAGATTTTTGGACTATTTTACCCTATAGTTGACCATAATTGAGTGTAATTTGACTCCTCATAGACACTCCCAAGTCACCATGCTCGTGGAAGGAAGAAAGAATAAAAGATTATCGAGATAGAGCCGTCCATGGACTGTCAATGGTGAAGGCATAATTGCTAGCCTGTTCGTTTTTCTTTATTGTGTGGCTGAAGTTGATTATGTTTCTTTATAAATAAGGCCATTTTCGCAGTAGAAAGCACATCACACAGCAAAGAAGAGAATTAGTCTCTCTAGTTTTGCATTCCTTTTCCATTTTTTCTAAGTTTAGTTTAGATTTTTAGTAGTTTTGGGTGTGATTGTTGAAGACATACTTGCTGTTTTGGAGCCCTTGCGCAGTTGGGAAGCCCTTGAAGGATCTCCAATTGCACTAAGTTTTCTTCTCTCAAAACTCTATATAGTTTTGTTGATCTAAATATGTGTGAGTAGTTTTCTCAATATAGGGATTGTTAGCCAAGTATTGATGTTGAAATCTTTCATCTTTATTTAGTTGTTGTTATTTTCAATTGGGATTGCCTCAACTCTATCTTGTGTGTGTAATTGTTCTATTTGAATTTGGTCAAATTCATTTGCTAATTCTAAATAGTTAAGTGAAGGAGTGAAAGATAAAACTTGCTATTTGATTGATGAGATATGACTTGATTTAGCAATACTTGAAAGAGATTCACTTGTTAAGAGGACTTTTAAGCGATCAAAGATCTTTACCTTAGGCTAAGCAAGTGCATTTGAAAGAATGACTTGTTAATTTATGCAATTCAGTTTGTTTCGAAAGAAGATTGAATTCTATATGCGATTGCACCGCTTTCAATCCCCCATAAGAAATCAAGTACATGATATTTTATATTGATCCACATCTTTACAATGTGAAACAATTCCCTAGATTTTTTGATTAATTAAATTCTTCAATTTGTTTGTATTGTTATTCAACTCTTAATTGAAATTGCTTGCTTAGCACTTTTAAAGGATAAAACTTAATAGATCATAATTGGTTCTCATGGGAGTGAGATCTTTACTACACTACAATACACGTGCGCTTGTGGTCGTAGTAGTAGTCCTATCAAGTTTTTGGTGCAGTTGGCGGGGACAAAACTTGTGGGTATTGAGTTAGCCCTTAGAAATTAACTAAGCATTTTATTATCATTTTCTTTATATTTTTTATTTGCATTAGTAGTTTTGTTACCTATTTTTTTCATATTTCTCCTTTATATGCAAAGTCCCTTTCCATTTGAATTCGATCCAGAAATCGAAAGGACTTTTTGTTCTAGAACACTACTAAAAATTTGGCTTATTCCGATGGAATTTCCGTCGGAAAATAAAAAAATTTTCAGAAGGAATTTTTTTAACCCCGAGTTGAATGGAGGGAAAATTCAAAAATTTTTTTGAATATTTCGACGAAAAAATCTGTCGAAATTCCGACGGGCATATTCCGTCGGAAATTCTCTTATAAAACTCGCCCCATGCTGCATTTTTTGTTGCTCATTTCGTAAAAGAGAAAGAGAGAGTGAGCACCGCCACTTGCTATCGCCCCACCACCATCACCTCCTGTCGCCGTCATTCGTCGTCGAATTTTTGAGAAGGTTTTCTCTTGTGTAATTTGTACAAATTTGTAGTTCATTTAGTGTATATGTTGAATTTAATAATTTCTATAATTAGTTTGCATGTAATTATGTAAATTTAATAGTTTATATAGTTAGTTTGTTATGTTGATGTTAGTTTGTTAGGATGATAATTTGTTCTCAATTTGGTACTTTGTTGTTAAAGAATATAATTTTTATTAATCAAGCATAATTTAATACTAATATCAATTTAATGTCAATGATGAGAATTTATTGTGTATTAGATACATTGAAAAATGTTTTTATAGTTCGATACTATATTTTTTATTTTTTTAAATAAATTGTAAAAATTCCGACGAAATTACCGATAGCTTCCGACAAAATCCCGACGGACTCCAACGAAATTGGAATTCCTGGGTTCTTTCTTTTCCCAGAAAAAAAAAATTTTCAAAAAAAAAACCTCGAAGCATCCGACGTAATAGTTCCGTCGGACACATGAATGTCCGTCGGAAGAGGCCTCCGACGGTCACCTTGTTCCATCAGAATTGTTCCGACAGAATACAATTTTCCGTCGGAACCCCTTCCCGACCCCGGTTATTCCGACGGACATCTTCGGTCGGAATATCCATCAGAAAATGAATTTTCCGATTGAAAAACTTACATTTTCGGTCAGAAAATCCGTCGGAATATTGAGAATTTTTAGTTGTGGAAGGAAGAAGTTGAAGGTAGAAGAGCAAAGACTCAAGACTCAAGCAGTTTCTTCACCAATGGTAGGAATAGGAGCTTACCAAAAAGAAGGACACTTCGGAATTCTGTTACCCCAGGTGTCCAAGGCATTTTCTCATGCATCACTCAGCTAAACGTAGAAGCGAACAACTTTGAGCTCAAACCAGCCCTTGTATCCATAGCACAACAATCTCAGTTCATTGGTACCCCACTAGAAGATCCAAACTTACACCTCTCGGTCTTTTTAGAGGTGTGATATATGCTAAAGCTCAATGGAGTTTCTACCGATGCCATCCGCTTGTGCCTATTTCCCTTCTCACTTAGGGATAAGGCGAGGGTGTGGCTTCACTTGTGGCCTCCAAGATGTATAATGACATGGGATGAGCTTCAAAAGTCTTTCTTACTAAGTTCTTTCCTCTAAGTAAGATAGCAAGCTTGCAGAACCAAATTACTACTTTCTCTCGAAAGGAATATGAGACTCTTTATGAAGTCTGGGAGCGATTTAAAGATCTTTTACGATTATGCCCTTATCATGGTCTTCAAAGATGGATGATTGTGCATACATTTGATAATGGAGTCACCCAATCATTGAGGTCTACTATTGATGCGGCAGCAGGAGGTACCCTTATGAACAAAAATTGAAGATGAAGCATACAATCTTATAGAAGAGATGGCCCTTAACAATTTTCAATGGTCGTCGCCCAACCCAAGCAGGTTGAAGGTAAGCTAGAATTAGATGTTATTTCTATGCTTTCTTCTAAAGTTGATGCTATGTCTCAAAAGTTAGAATGCTTGAATGTTATTCTGTTAGTTCAAGTACCCATTCCCCATCATGTGATATATGCGGATCAGTTGATCATTTGATGGTGCATTGTCAAGTGGGTAGTCCTTTTACCCAAGATGTAAGTGATTAGGTTAATTATGTGAACAACTACCAGCCTGGACCAACAAATGACCCTTTCTCTAGCACGTATAATCCAGGTGGGAGAAATCACCCCAATTTTTCTTATAAGTCTAATGCCGCACTCTTGCTCAAAACGCATTTTAGACCACCCCCTAGATTTTAAAGACCATCACATCCTCAATAAGCACCTCAAAAATTCAACTTAGAGTCTATGATGGAGAATATGCTTTTAGCTCAACAAAACCAAGATGAGTACATTAAGCAATTGGCCTCTAACATTGATGTGCTTACTACTCACAACAAGAGGTTGGAAGCCCAAATAGCTCAACAAGCTACATCTTCATCTGCGTCTCTAGGTAGACTGCCTAGTGAACCCAAATCTAAGCCCTGTAAGCATTGTAGTTGTGTTACTTTGAAAGAAGGGGTAGAGGATCCTAAGGACATACCACTTGAGGAGGGCAGAGAAGGGATCATGGTTGAGAGTAAGGAGAAAAATGATAGTGGCTGGCCCATAACTTTTATAGGAGATGATACCTTTGACATTCCTACAATTTTCCCAGCTAAACTTCCTGACCCAGGTAGCTTTGCTATCCACTGTTTCATAGGAAAAATGAAAATTGAAAGAGCCTTATGTGGCCTTGGTGCAAGTGTCAGTTTGATGCCCTACTCTATATTTCTGAAGCTTCATTTAGGACCATGGTGACCTACACCCTTTTCACTCCAATTAGCAGATGGTTTTGAAACGATACCTTTAGGTACATTGGAGGATGTGCCTGTAAAAATAGGAGATTTTAGGTGTTAGATGATTTTATCATTGCTGATATAACTGAGACCGATTATGCCCAAATTATTCTTGGTAGACCATTCTTGGCTACTTCAGGTTGCATTATTGATGGCAAAGGGGGCGGATAACATTGAAGTAGGGGGTATTATGCTATGTTTTATTCTATGTATGAGAACATTGTTTCCCCTAACCCTTCCCTAATCGATGTACTTCCCCTTTCTCCTGAAATTGAAATGGAGAATGGTTGGAGTTAGCTAACCCTTTTGAGTTTGATTGGATTTCTACTGAGAATCCCAACCAATGTTATGTTAAAGTGGAGTTTGCTGCTCCTACGTACCTAGCATACCCGAGGTTGAGACCTATGCTCCTAATGAATCTTCTATGAGTGATTATTGCAGGTTTGCTCAAGTAGTTCTTTCTTTACCTCCTATGGAAGGAGTTGATTAAGATTTTAATCTTGAGATTGAACATGATAATAGTAGTCCGTCTAATGGGGCATGCTGTCGATTTGTCTTGTATGCTAACAATACGCTATGGTGCCATTTGATGATGAAGAAGGACCTCCAACCTAAGTATCTAAGGTGGTACCTTCAATTGAAAGATTTCGATTCCGTGGTTCGCGACAAAACCGACGTCCACATTTTCATTGAACCCGAAGTGACATAGAAGAAAGGTTAAACTCCCGACCTTAAACAAGCGCTTCTTGGGAGGCAACCTAAGTGTTTGTTTTATTTTTTCCCCTTTTATTTGTACCCCTTGTATTTTGTTTTTGGACTTTAGAACCTTCACTAGAAATTGATTAATATAAAAAAAGAGAAAAAAAGAAATAAAAGGTTTTTTTAGAGGCCCCACGGACCCACCACAGTCCGTGAAGGCTCTAAAGAAAAAGAAAAAGCAAAAAAAGGAGAGAAAAACACAAAAGAGCTGGGACCAGAGCTGACCACGGATAGTCCGTGGCCACCACCACGGTCTGTGGTGAGCCCCGCGTCTGCGGTTAAGGGTTTTCAAAGCCCTTTTTGACCTAATTTTTTTCATCTTCTTTCTCAAACTCGACACACTCTCTCTCTAAACACTCCATTCTTTTTCTAAAACCTCCATAACTACTCAAACCTTCAATTTTTTACCAAATTCCACCAAATTTCTTCTCTTTCAACTTCCTTGCATCACATTAACCCCATATCTCTCTGTTTTTTTTTTTTACTTTCAAGCCTTCTTTCTCTCCCATTTTTCCTATCTCCATGCCCACAAGTTTCATGACTCCATTTTTCACTTTATTCTTCCAAATTCCATTTTTTCTTTCAAATTTCTTTACCATTTACTTCCCTTTTCTCAAATTTTACATTTTTCTAGCATTTTCTTTTTAGTTTAGTTTTTCAAGTTTTTTCCATCCACGTTACACCATTATGGTGCCAAAGAAGAAGGTAAGAACCGCACAAGAAGCCATGACTTCAAGTCAAGCGCCACAACGAGCTCCCTAAAGCTCCCACACATCGACTGCCATAAGAAATCGGGGTAATATTCTACACCCCCTCAATTTAGCTAATCCCAAACACATTGCTAGATATAATGCTTTGAGTAGTAAACTTGTGGTAGCTACTAGATATTATGATGAGGATGCATTGAATCGTTTGGGACTGTTGGATGATATTCGTTGGTTGTTTGCTCAAGGCGGGATGGGCCAATTTTTAGAAAATAGGGACCACACCTATCGGGACCTCACACTTGAATTTCTAAGCACATTGCATGTTAAGATCACAAGTGGCCCTCGGTGTCAAGAGGACTAAATTTTCTTTTATCTTAATAGGGAGTTTTATGAGCTTAATTTGAGTGCCTTCAATAGTATATTTGGTTTTCCACCAAGTATGGACCTCCTATATCAACATGTTCTTAAAGAATTCAATCTGAATGCTTTTTGGCACGAACTTTCTGGGGATTATCAGTATGACACTAGTAATTCCAAAGACACAGTTATTCAAAGCATCTGTACTCGTGTGGCTCAACATTTATTAGCTTGTGATTTGTTTACTCCGAAGCGTACTATGAATGTGGCTTCTATCTTAATTATATTTTTTGTATAGCATGCTTGAAGGTGACCGGATTAACCCTAGGTCATTCTTCGTCAATCAGTTATATAGTGCTGCCATTAGTTCTACATATAGAATTATCATTGGGGGCCTTATTACCCCCATTGCTAGGTTGGTTGGAATTGAACCGAACCGTGATGACATAGTTGCAGGTTCGGACTGGTTGAATTTGGCCGCTTTTGAACAAATGAAATTTTGTAAGGTTGATGATGAGCGTATTTGTCAGATTTATCCTGGGAACCGGCTTATGCCTCTCCCAAGTGTTGATTGCACCTCTAGCCTGAATCGGGCCAATCTCCACTTTTTATTCGGTGATGAAGAGTTAGCGCGACCTGCCCCACCTTCTCTACCTCCACACCTTAGGGCTTCTAGTTCCTCCCAACTGTCCTCGTACTCGTGAACTATCCTGACCTGCACGCTACCTTTGATCAATTCAAGAGGAGCAGGCTTCTCTACGAGCTTATGTAGATCCGGGGCTTTGTTCAAGTGCGCCATGATGAGCTTCATAGGATGATTGCCTCCCAGAGCTAATATTTTCAAGACTTTAGGGCCCGCTTAGAGACTTGACGAGATTGGCACATTTCTCAACCCCACCCACCTTCTTCTCCTCCACTCCTCCTCATCCTTTCTCGAGTCTTATGCTTACATTGAGGACAATACATTGTCCAACTATGGGGGAGTTGTTTTAGTTGTATATTAGTATATATGTGTTGTGGATGTGTGCACATTTGTGTTTAGTTTACATTTTTAGGATGATTATTAAGTTTTTTAGGTTTCTTTCTTCATTTTACTTTTGTTTTGACGCCTTTACGGTTTTAGTAGCAAAAGCGAAAGATATTTAAAAAAAATCTACAAAATAAAAATTAAAAAATCAAAAGAATATCAAAAAAAAGAAAAAAGCCCATAAATCCTTCAATAATGAGTCTTTAAACTAATTGGCTTTCTTTTGCCTATTTTGACCCTGTTTGTTATGCCCATTTGTGAATAAAATGTTTGTTTCAAAGTTTTCAAATTATGCTTCATGTTTTGACCTTCACATTAGATATGAGTTGCTTGCTTAATGATTCTTGGCATGAGTATTTGGCATATAAAATTCCAAGAGCTAGATGAGCCTTCTCCTATGAGATTTTAAGCCTAAATAGACTAATTCATCAACTTAGTCTCATATTTCTTTTCGTGTGTGACTCTTCCTAGATTTCAAGTCTCTAGAACTTGCTTTGACTCTTGTTCAAGACCACATTTAGTATGCACATTTAGGTAATATGATTGAGGCATTCTTTAACTTTATGAGCTATATTAACCAAATGGCCACCTTTGTGTGAATAATTTACCCCTCGCTATCCCTTTGAGCCTTTACTCTTTTTTTATGAGAACCTGTATTATTATCTTTGGCCAAACACATATGTCTTATCTTTTTAGCCAAGACTATAGAGTTTTCATAATTGATTGAGAGTAGTTTGTGGATAATAACCTTATTGTGGTTTGGTTGGATATAATAAGGGATTCATGTTTTATTTTTTTCCTTCAAAGTCAATTGGGTTATGTTTTGAGAGTTACAAGTAAAGTGTTGAAAATGCATAGTTTCCTTTGCCATTATCCTCCTTGAAAAGAAAAAAGACAAGAAAAGAAAAAGAGAAAAGAAAACAAAGCGCATCAAAGGTGTGTAGAAAAAATGTGAATATGTTGAAAAACCAAAAAAAAAAAAAAAACAAAAACAAAGGGGAAAAAAACACAAAAAGAAGAAAACTGATGCAATAAGAGGATTTGCCATTGGTTTTATATTAGGCACTTTTTTTATGATATCACTTGGGGATGTTGTTGATATTTTGAGGAGTATGTTTTAGTTGGGAGATGATGGTTTATGCTCTTAATCTTTGGCTTTTAGCTCTATGAATTCCAAAATATTTGTTCCCTCCTTACCTTTACTCATTTGCTCCGTTACAACGCTTAAAAGTCCTCATTATTGCCTTGTGTGTTTTGCATTATAATGGTGGCGAACTAGAGAGTCTTATCAAGCGTATGGTTGATTTGGTTATATGGAATGAGATGTGAGAGAGCTACATTTTAATTTAAACATATGAGTGATGAGTGCCTCATCCCTAAAGTGAGGTTCCATTGGTTATTCTAGGCTCTACTTATTGTAATATGCCAATATGATTGTTCAAGTTGATTTAAGTAATTGATATAATATTTTGACGTGATGGTTCTTACATTTTCAAAAATTTCCTTCTCCTATTTGTTCATAAATTTTTCATCACTTTTGGGCTAAATTTCTTGGGTTGATTTGGTTATTGATGTTGCTAGTGATGTCTTCCTGAGGTAGTTATCCCTATCTTTAGCCTCAGTTTCATGATTGCTTGAGGATAAGCAATAGATCAAGCATGCGAAAATTTGATAAGTGCTTAAGGTGCCCACTATTTTGAAGTCATTTTGTGCCCTTTTTAGGGAGAAATATGTGCTTTATGTTATAATTTATACCCCTTTTTTGGTTTACGCTAGGGTATGGTTCTTTTTTGTGTTTCGCAGATTTTTGGACCATTTTATCCTAAAGTTGACCATAATTGAGTGTAATTTGACTCCCCATAGACACTCCTAAGTCACCATGCTCGTGGAAGGAAGAAAGAACAAAACATTATCGAGACAGAGTTGTCATTAGACTGCCCGTGGTGAAGGCATAACTGCTAGCCTGTTTGTTTTCCTTCATCGTGCGGCTGAGTTGATCGTGTTCTCTATAAATAAGGCCATCTTCGCAGCAGAAAGCACAGCACATAGCAAAGAAGAGAATTATTCACTCTAGTTTTTCATTCCTTTCCATTTTTTTCTCAGTTTAGTTTAGATTTTTAGTAGCTTTGAGTGTGAGTGTTAAAGACGTGCTTTCTATTTTGGAGCCCTCGCGAAGTTGGGAAACCGTTAAAGGATCCCCAATTGCACTAAGTTTTCCTCTCTTAAAACTCTGTATAGTTTTGTTGATTCAAATATGTGTGAGTAGTTTTGTCAATCTAGAGATTGTTAGCCAAATTTTGATGTTGGAATCTCTCATTTTTATTTAGTTGTTCTTGTTTTTGATTGGAATTAGCTGAATTCTATCCTGTGCATGCAATTGTTGGGTTTGGATTTTGGCCAAATTCATTCGCTAATTGTATCCTGTGTATATATATGTTTATATGT